>JXSR01S066301.1:34626-45171 GCA_000969725.1 Ophiothrix spiculata | reverse complement strand
TATGGAAATTCATAATAAAATACGGTATATTAAAAGGAAACAGGGGACACGCTTATCATAATTAGGAAGTTTATTTTAATCTCTATTGGATAGCACAAACAGTTCATGAAGACTTAACAAAACAATTTATTACAAAAAGGGCATTGTAAATTTCAAAAGTATTAGTTTGTGAAACCATTGTGTTAAAAATGTTCATACTAACCATGCTAACGTTGATCATGAAAAGTGCAGAACATTTTGCCAGATGTCAAAGCATGCTTCGGGTAAGTTGACTGGGGATCAGTTTGACACTGTAAACTGATTACAATAAACAATTCTTGACGCAAATATAATATTCCCAAAAATATTTAAAATGTTACTAGAATTAGAAATTACCATAGGGACACAACGATGCACATATTTCAGGATATGATATAAAAATTGCAAGATTTGCTAATGACAATGTACTAATTGCATAAACGTTACAGTTACTCAAAACACTTTAACACCAGGCATTGGGTCATAGAACATTGAACCTTAAATACGTTCATCAGGGTTGTTAATCTTGATAATAAGATTCCTTCTCAAATTTACTGGTTTTGAAGAAGGGGCCTTAATATCTTGATTGAACATTTGAGGTCAACTACACTAGTAATTTGAACAGCTACTAAAGTTTGTTTAATTGGTAGCGCAAAATAAATGCTTCTTTGAGATGGATGGTCACATATCTGGTCACCATCCCTGCTTTGTGTTTAATTTTCCAAAAATCGCTGGATACTGGTCTCTTACCATCTTCATGGCTTTCTGCCAACATTTCTCCTATCTTCAAAAAAGGTGACCGCTCCACAGCATCCAATTACAGGCCTGTTTCATTAACCTCAATCTGTTGTAAAGTGCTTGAGCACATTATACATTCTCAAATTATGAACCACTTCGATAAATATTCAATTATTACAAACAAACAGCATGGCTTTCGCAAACGTCATTCTTGTGAATCTCAACTTATCTTGACTATTAATGATCTTGTGTCTTCGTTAAATAATCGTTCTCAAACCGACCTGATTATCATGGATTTTTCGAAGGCATTCGACACTGTTCCCCACAATCGCCTCTTATTCAAACTTGAAAGATACGGTATACTCAATAAAACTTATTTATGGATTTCAAACTTCCTCAAGCACCGTACGCAGCGGGTCGTTGTCGGGGGTGAACACTCTGCTTGGACAGAAATTGTTTCTGGCGTTCCCCAGGGTACAATACTTGGACCCCTCCTCTTCTTGGTTTACATTAACGATCTTCCAAACAACTTAAATTCAGAAGTTAGGCTCTTTGCTGATGATTGTGTGCTTTATAGAAACATCCAAAATAGCTTTGATCAAGACAAACTCCAAGATGACCTTGACACTCTTACTCAATGGCAGGATGATTGGCAAATGCACTTCAATGCCAAGAAGTGCTTTGTCATGCAGATAACACACAAGCAAAATCCCATGACACATGATTACACCCTTGGCCCATCCACCCTTGATGTAACAGACTGTCATTCTTATCTTGGAGTTGAAATCACCAACAATTTATCCTGGAACCAACATGTCCTTAGCAAATAGATCGCTTGGTTTTATAAGAAAGAACTTATTTTCATGTCCTCAACATATAAAAAGTAATGCATACCTCACGCTCGTACGTCCCCTTCTTGAATATTCATCCTCAGTCTGGGACCCATACACCCAAGTTTCTTACTGATCTCAATTTACCATCACTGAGAGACAGGCGTACTGTCAACAGATTGACAATACTGCATAAAGCGCGTCAAGGTCAAATCGCCCTACCAGTGGAGGACCTCCTTCAGCCGGCCCATCGTCGATCACGGCACGCTCATCCTCACAGCTATCAATTTATCAGACTGCCATAAATTCAGTTATTTCCCCACCACAGTCAGAGACTGGAACAACCTACCGCCTAATGTTATAGCAACTGAAGACTCAAACTCATTTAAGCTACAAGTACAAGGACACATAAACCAACGACAATAAAGAACTAAAGTGCGCAAACCCAATCCTGATCGCTTGACTCCACCAGGAGTTTTGATCAGTACTCAATCAGATTCAGATTCAGATATCTAAGTTATAGTACATAATCATATTAGCTATAATCTTCTGGACATGTTTTCACTAAAACCCATTTGTACACCAGTTTCAATTGATTTACAAACTAAATAATACATAAGTGAGTCATTATCAGGGTATTCTTACTTATAAACGCTCTATTAGGTATTCATTATGATTGCTTCTCGTTTTTAATCATTCCTTTCATTAAATTGTGATTTTTTGGACAGAGTCGGCAAGAAAATTCAAGCCAAACTGAAATATTTCAACATAATAAAACATTACAAATAAAATATATGGGAGTTGCACATTATTGTAGAACTATTCTGAAAAATATTGTTGTCAAAGATAAACAACGTGGAAGAATTAGGCATAATCTACATAATACCTACTTTTATAGTTGTTCGCATGTGACAGCATTAGGTTATCAAGTTATGAATTATGAACTCTGCGGAGGAAATCTGTTTTTAAACAACACTGAATATATTGGGATAAGTGTTATTGGAGCCAGAATATTTTGATAGGAATCTCTTATACTTGGAATGATAAGAAAAGGCGATGATATTTGGTCTAGTCTTTGATAAAACATAATCGCGATTTGAAATAAATTCCCTTTTCCTGTATACAGTACGTGGGAAAAACGTAAGTTCTATCTTTTTTACATTTCTGTGATCCTTTTCCAGTTAAAAAGCAAAAAATAACACACCTTCCTTTTAATGCGCTTTGCATTGACAATAACTACTGAATACTGTTGGGAAAATGTCTTACGGTTTGTTACTGTTTTCGTTCAATAATGCTTAAATGAAAAACATTAACCGGAAAATAATTTCGGTAGACACGTTGCTTTAAACCTTAGAATAAGGTTTGTTCCCAATTGTCGGCAAAATCAGCCTGTATTATGGTTCAATTATTCAATTTCAGATATAACAAAAGAATGTAAAGGAACTAATAGCGCAAATATCAATACGATTATGTTATAAAAATGCTGTTAATTTAATCACCTCCAAAAACCATTTTGATGCCATTGCTTCTTATACTGTAGGCACAAACGCGTACATTTGCTTGTCCAATAGCCGCTCTCGCATAATTGTTTCCCACTGACTGAAAGTCGGTTGGTATTTGGTCATTTAGTTTTAATTATAATATTATTATCGCTTTGTTTTTGCATTGTTCCATCTTCTGTAAAGTTCGATTGGTTGCTTGAAAGAGGAAAATTGTCTATTAGCAGTCCGGTCCAACTGCCCATTTAGGAAAGGTTGCCTGGTACGGCAGCACCTTTCCCAATCTGGCAAGCATGAATACCCACAATGCACTGTACCATTAAAAATGTTTAATTTTATAATTTGAAATATCCTTGGATATAAGAGTTTATTTACTATTTCTTTCAACAAATCTCAACCCAAGAAAGGGTTTCATCATTTTACAATTAAAAACTATTTGTTTACTTTATTTAAATTTGAATTAGGAAAACCGTTAAAAACCGTTATATCATTTTAAATACTTTCCTCCTGGTCAATATTTTTTTCGCCTGGTGAAAACCCTCCAAATGTGATCCTCTTGCTGTGTACCAAAAATCATCTCCAACCAAAGTGTCGTTTGGTTCACAGCTAAGATTTT
Source organism: Ophiothrix spiculata (assembly GCA_000969725.1). NCBI lineage: Eukaryota > Metazoa > Echinodermata > Ophiuroidea > Amphilepidida > Ophiotrichidae > Ophiothrix > Ophiothrix spiculata. Next base: position 41,470 of record JXSR01S066301.1, on the reverse strand, counting down.
TTAGAATACAATAGGCTTCGCAGTGCATTCTGGGTATTATGCTTGCCAGATTGGGAAAGGTGCTGCCGTATCAGGCAACCTTTCCTAAATGGGCAGTTGGACCGGACTGATTAGAAGGGATGTCATTGAGTGTAGAAAATTCCGTGCTGGGTTGAAATGTGTGTTCAAGTAACTGTAGTTCGGAACTATTGAAAAAAACAAAGTTTCTTTTAGTATTGAGAGGTGTTTTCTGATTGAATTTTTGCACATTTTCATAAGGCCGAGTAAAAGATAAGATATGTTTCTTGTCACCTAGCGCATCGTTTCTTAAGGATTTTCAAATATTTTTTTCTGTATTTTATACATAAATTATTTGTAAAACGTGTTTAAAAAGTTAATGTCTGTGCAACAGATTTGCTTCAGTACATTTTTTGTTTTGATCAACCTTCCAGTATGTCCAAAACTCAAAAAACAAAACAAAAAAAAACAAAACAAAAAAGGTGGGGGCTCCTCCTCTTCCAATAACACATCTGTTATCGATAAACCGGGTGAGAATGGACTGTTAATTGCCATTGAAATAAACATGTTCATATACGCTATAAAGTATTACACACATTGATCACTGCGTACATTATACCAGTCATTTTAACAATAATGATAAAAACGCCGGAAACTACCAGTAAGTCTGCATATTTATGCTAATTGATTTGAAGTATATTGTGTAAAAAAGTGTACAATTTTGTAATAATTTACATTTTAAAATAAAACTCGCTTTGTTTATTTTACATCTTTATATACGCCTTCCAGTATGATAAAAATGTTCAGAGCTTATTTGAATGTGAATGTCATCGTACAAACCACAATGTGAATTTAGTAAGGGGCTAAAGGCAAATGTGAAAAAGTGTTTGTATTCTACAACAACTATTGTTCATTAAATGTGGGATACTGCTACGGAGACGGGATTAAATCATAATATCATATTACTGTTACATGTACACGTATTTTGGAATACTGTGCTTTTGTGGAAAGTTTATAAAAAAAGGTCCATACATGTATAGCTTAACATGCAGAAAGATGCACCTAAAACAGTAACATACATAGGGAAATGTGGCTTTATGGACGCGTTTAAAGTTCTGACTATTTATAATTTCTAAATCAAGAGGGATTTTGAATTCATGTTAGGTGAATGTTTTCGTTTACAGTGGTTGATCAATAACAGTCACTAAGAAGTCTCTATCGATTATCGACTTTCTGTAATTATTAATCATTTTTTGTGCTTGACAACATTTTCCACAAAAATCTTGGTCGCTATAATAGGACATAATATTTTTTTTAAATGGAGGTCTTAAATTATTCTACTCTAAATGTACATGAATATAAGAAATTTACTAGCATTTTGTACACATTTATTCTGCAAAAAGGGTACACCAGCCCCTCCCTATTCGGAAGACTAGAGTTAATGAAACACTAACTATTGAAAAGCAACTATACGGTTCCTTACCTTTCTATATAAATTGAGCTACGCATGATTCTACGTCCATCAATGTCAACATAGATATCAACTCGTTAATATGGAAGACAGTCATCTATGAGCCACTTTTCATTGGAAATCTACACGTAGAATGTGCCAGTTAAGTCAAAGCTATTCGTCACTCGTCAGTTTTATCTAGATATGACTAACAAATACACGACGATGTACCTATCCAATGCCACTTTACTAACTTATAATACAATTATCAATTCATGCTTTTAAAGGAATTTTCAAACACGAATTTTACATTCTGCTCAAATGGAATACTATTTGTTGGACTTTTAAGAGTAAGAGTTGAAAAGGTGGACTTTTACGATGGGTGTGGCTGTTTTAACCCAAAGAGAACCTGTGTTATTATAAAAAAATATATATATAATACCGGTTTAAAATTATTCTGGCCGCTTCAACAAAAATCATTTATATACTTTGACACTATCTGGACTATACATATTCAATTTAAAACAAAAATGCCACATTTTGGTTCCTACGCTAATGCCTCTAAATATAGTCAGGTCCTGACACTGTATACTTTGAATCCTCGTCATTCACGTTGATGGAATTAAAACCTAGGCAAATCTTGTAAGCATCAGTTTCACGCTGCACTTATGTTAAACCAATTTAATGTTGTATAAGGTGGGTCAAAAATGTGTTACATGGTCAAAATGGTCAAAAAAACCATTTTTTGATATGATGTTAATATTATTGATCTCTTTCAATTCAAGTAACTTTGTAGCCAAATATCACTTTTGTTTTGACATAATGAGCTAATTAATGGTTAATTACTCCATAGACGGAAATGCAAAATGTAATTTTCAAACGCGTTTTTCTCAAAATTGCCTGTTTTTACTAAAGCAAGTTATAAATTGGAATGGTTAATGGTAAACAGTTCATTTTTTCAGGATATGTTATAAACACTTTAATAGTTACTTTGATGCATTAAACTTGAAACAGAACCCTTAGGGTCTTGGTGTTAATGACCTTCAATTAATTAGAGGCGGGCTATACAAGGGGAGAAAATGGTGACGTTTCAAATCATTTTGTCCTTATTCTTATTTGATGCAGCTTGATCCCCTGAACATTTTGACACCAAATTTGTCAAAATCGGACAAAAAATGAGAAGGTGCTACCCAAAAAACTGATCGAGGGGGGAGGGGGTCTAAGGAAGGTCTTAAAATGATAAATTTGCCAATTACTGTAATTATATACCAAATTTTAGCCATGTATTTTAGGTCACAGACAGAATTAATTTGTGAATGTTCCAGCAGTGTCAAACCTTCCGAAATGGTGATACTGTCTCAATTTGGCTATCTACCGCATCCGTAGGCACCTTGTACTGCCAAGTTCAAACCAATGTCTCTCCTAAATTATGTAACCCATAAAGACTAAATTACTGCCACAAATAGCAGAAAGTGTTAGCTTTCAAATGAGACATTAAACAAGTCCATAGGCCAAGGAGTAGTGAATTTATAACAAATTAAGTTGGAGAACACATGAACAAATGTAACAACACCACCTTTTTAGCATAACCACCAAATGACATGCCACCATAAAAAGAATATATAAATACTCCATACTTCGAGCTGATTGGTGCGTTGGCTACTACTAACTTCGATTTTGTTGTTGTTGATGTTTTTATGGCACTTTTTTAATGTTGTTTTGTTGTTGTTGTTGTTGTTGTTTTTTATTATTGTTGTTTTTTGTTTGTTTGTTTTTCAAGCGAAACTACGTACAAAATCAACACTATTACTTTTTATGCTTGTTCTTGATATAGCTTTGCGTCTAGATGTTTTCACTCAGCTGCGTAATGTACTTTGTTTTACTGTTACATTCTTGGACTTTTGTTAAGACACGAGTAGACAAAATAGCAACACTAATGTACATTAACCGTCGATATGCACTGCTTTGTAGGAAAAAAAAAATAACGAAAACACAAACTGCCTAAGGACGTCATAACATACTTTCATTAAATGTCAGACATGAAAGAACACCGCGAAGAATACAACTTGGTTTCCTTCGTTCAGGATTGCTGAAGGTCACGCAGCAATCATTTGATAATAACGTCAATAGGCATTTTGTGATTTGTATATCTATGAGTTAACATTTTACAATAATGGCATTCTTAAAGTAGTTATCTTTTTGTTCTTGCATTTTATATCATCGATTGTCCTCTTTATTTCTAAAATAAATTTAAGATCATCTTGTGACTCTCTCCGTTTGGACTATCAAATTACCAGAAATACAGCCAGAGAGAGAACTTTTACCGTTTATGCTTCCAAACTATGGAATAATCTTCCGAAGACAATATGGAACTCAAAAACTCTGTAAATGCTTTCAAAAAAGTACTTAAAACACATTTATTTTCAAATTAATTGTTCTCTTTATATTTATGTTAATATTGCATTGTTTATTGATTTTGTACTTTTTTAGTGTAACTTTGTAAGCGCCCTTAGCCTTTTGGGAAGGACGCACTAAGTGTTTATAATTGTATGTATGTATGTGTGTATGTGTATGATCAAATATCTTCAATTCCAGCCGTCTCTTTATAAGTCTAAATCTTATTTGAATTTGTGTTTTTTTAAGATTTCATTGGGTATATATTCCTAACACATAAGGTACACATGACCGTTGATTATTATTTCAATGGCGGCAATTATAGGAAAGATATTTAATTCCAGTTTGAGCTAAGTGATAGAACTAAAATGCACTGTCCGGTAATGGCTCTATTGTTTTATATCAACTCTGTTCACCTGTATATATACTAGGGTGACTTTTATTTTTCGTTTCTTAAAAAAATACATATATAGGCCCATTCCACGTCATCTCTACCAGGTAGTACACCCAAAAAATAGATTTCTCTCATTGTTGGTACAAAGGTAGGTACTAATGAGAAAAGAAAATCCTGCTTTTTAGCGGCCGTTAATCCTTATCGTTTTCGAGTTACGGCATTTTGAAATTTGCGGGGGGCTCAAAATAATAAAGTGTCCCAAAATTTCAAAACTATAGACCCTACACCCTTCAAAATTAGTATTCTTATAGAACTTTTTATGTAAATTCCAAATATGCACTCATTAAGCCTATAGGATGTTTCATTAAAAAGATATGATGGCACAAATATGCCCGCAAATCACAGTTGGACCAAACTTCGGGGGGTCATAACTTAAGATCTAAAAAAATATTATCAAACTTTTGGCTAAACTTAGCCTAGATGTAATGTACTTGCTGCATATCATATTTGGAGCTATTGGAAGTTCACCTGTTAAGGATACAGTCCTTCAAAGTTGAAAATAGTCTTTTTCGGCAACAAATTGACCCTCCCCCCCCTGAAACAGTGGCGTGCCCAGGATTTTTTGAGTGGGGGGGGCACAACCATCAGTTTCCCCCGAATGACCGGAGGCAAAATTATGTAACTGTGAAAATGCGCGCGTAGCGCGCGAAAAAAATTGTCAATTCAGAATATTGGTATGAATCTAATGACTGAATATTGGTAATGCATGAAAGTTCGCGCGAAGCGCGCAAAATTTTTTGCTTTTTCACATTTAAATTATCAAAAACTAAGGGAAATTCAAGTTTTTCAATGATTTTCAAAACATTTAAAACTATTTTTCTTCTCTTTTCTTTTAATTTTTTTTCTCTACTCCCCTTTCTTTTCTATCTTTTTTGTGTCAAGATCCCCGAATGGGCCTTTTCCCCCGACTGACTCACCAAACCGTGGGGGGGGGGCATTTAGGGGTCAACATGGAATATTTGAAACTTCAAAGGTCTGAATCGGTATGTTATTAACTTTAAATAGCTCCAACCATGATTTGTAGCAAGTGCATGACATAGGTTATGCACAGTGACTGCCTAAACATGTATAATAAAATAATTTTCAGGTGTTGAGTTATGACCCCCCTAACGTGGGTCCGCGTACAGCCGACTGTGATTTGTGGTCATTTTTGAGCCATCATATCTAATTTTGGAATTAACTTAAAAAGTTCTATAAGAATACAAATTTTGAAGGGTGTAGGGTATATAGTTTTGAAATTATGGCCCCATGAAAATCAAATAAGTATATAGGGTATATAGTTTTGAAATTATGGCCCCATGAAAATCAAACAAGCCGCGATGTGTTATTATTTTTAGCCCCCGCAAATTTTAAAATGTCGTAACTGGAAAACGAAAAGGAGTTACGACCTCAAGATTTCAGAATTTTCATTTCTCATTAGTACCTACCTTTGTACTAAAAATAAATGTTTGGGTGTACTACCTCGTTGAGATGACATGGAATAGGCCTATAGATAATTTAAACTGGCGTGTTAAAGAAAAATGTGGAAAACGTATACGTTAGGTCCCAGGTACTGGCATATACCAGTATTGGTCAATTCTAGGACATTCCAGTATTGAATAATTCTCTAAGGTTTTTTTTTGTTCCAATATTGTTGAAAAAATTGTACACTAATGGTACACACATTTCATTCCAGTATTGTTCCAGTATTTTTAAATGTTAAAAACTGCCTTAGTAAAGTAACAATTACCAATTTTGCTCATTTTATAAAAGATTGCTGTTTTCTTGATATAAATAACAATAATCTTAAAGTTAGAGATAGGAACCTACCAAGTAAAGCATATCTCAAAAAATGTCTTTGTGTGTCGGATTTATGTGTGTTTACTTTCTCCTCGAGCGTATATTTTCAAGGTTAATTGGTTCGTGTGTACGCACAAGGCTCTGAGTACGCGTTCACGAATTAAATCCAACAACAATACTATTGTGTTTGTAGGCCCTACTTTGGGATGGCCCATTCAGGCCTTTTTTTTTGGCTTTTTGTCATCTCCTCAATATCATTCTTTTGTTGTATTTTATGTATATATGTTTTTGTTCTTGCTCTGTTCAGTGTATTTGAATGTGATATTAGAATAAGTTGATATGATATGATATGATATGATATGATATGAGAGGGTCATTCAGAAAAACGGTCAAAAGAAGAACATTTTGCACACAAGATGTATTAATGCACTTATCACTTGTAACTCCGGCCCCCGGGTACCCGGGCACTAGCGGGGAATGCATCCAAACTCGTTCATCAGAATTTGACGAGTCCCCGCCGAACACACCGCCGACTTCCCCGTAGGGCGGGGCATCCTCAAAACCGAGTCACCAACGAAGTCCCGGCCCAAAACCACGGGGAAAGGGCTCAAATTCCATAGATTTAAGTCCCGGTCAAATTCCCTGCCTAAATGGTCACCATCGAGTCACCGCCGCATCCCCGCACGAGTTCCCCGCATGGCGGGGACATCAGCATGCACAACTTCCCCGCGCAAGCATGACGAGTTCCCCGCTAGTGCCCGGGTACCCGG
>JXSR01S066301.1:6927-18917 GCA_000969725.1 Ophiothrix spiculata | reverse complement strand
AGTCTAACTTCGATAAAAACGAATAATTAGAATATATAATGTTTATAATATGAGTTTGTCTTTCAAACTCTATTTGCTCTTCACTGTATTAGTTCGCAGCGAAAGTTGTGGAGAAACATAATTCATTATATTGCATCAAATGAGCAAAAAAGGAAGATCACGATGAAAGGTTTAATCATCTGTTTTGCAACAATCTTTCTCTTTATGCTAGTATTTGGCGGGACGGAATCACAGGGTATGTAAATGTAATCTAGAATACATTACATTCTTCTTCTTCTTTTTCTTCTTCTTCTTCTTCTTCTTTTTCTTTTTCTTCTTCTTCTTCTTCTTCTTCTTCTTCTTCTTCTTATCTTCTTTTGCTTCTCTTTTTTCTTCTTTGGAGTAATAACAGAAATGTTTTTTCTCAAAGTTAGGTAGTTAACATATTTGGTTCAAAATATAGAGCTTCAATCAGCAAAGCAAGTGCTCATTTTCATGCACAATTTGTTCAGAGAAACAATATTCAAAATTATTTTTTGATTAGACATTTTGTCCAAGGTTTGTAATTCACATGTTTCGAAGTATTTCCTCAAGTATGCGTTTATGTTGTGTTGATATTATGTTGTCGTTTTGGCTCTCTTTTTCGACGATATTCTAAATGCTTAATTTAATACATGTGAGTTACATTGTGTTTACATTTTGTTTGAAGTCCAACAACCATTTCCATTACTTTCTTTTAATATAAAATGTTTTAATACTATATTGTTAATGCTCTATCCCATCTTGGTCCAATATGTTGGACTTCATAGTCAATGCACATTTGAAATGTTGAAACAAGTTCAAGATATAAGTGTAACGGAATGCTTATGTTGTGACAAATAAAGACATTTTGCATAAATTATATTCAGTATTACACATATTAAAATATTGTTTTGCAATTGCTGTGACCTGCCTTTGTCAAAATATGGTCGTTTCAATCTTTATTTTTAACACTTTTTTTAATTTTATGTTCATTTTTAATGGCATGTTTTTGATACTAGCGCTTGAATTTTAGCTTTCATTTTATATCCCATTTTTGACAAAATCCTCAGGAATATTGAATTTCAGTGTTGTAGTCGAGGACCTGGTGTCCGAGGCCAAGGCCAAGGCCAAGGACTTGGTGTCCGAGGCCAAGGCCAAGGCCAAGGACTTGGTGTCCGAGGCCAAGGCCAAGGCCAAGGACTTGGTATCCGAGGCCAAGGACTAGGTGTACGAGGCCAAGGACTTGTGTCTCCGAGGCCAAGGCCGAGGACCAAGGACTTTTACAATGCAACTAATACCCGCACTAAAACACACTCATGCTCCATCTTTGTATTTGACATAAAATGATATTTTTACCATGACTGACCTTGAGTATAATAGGGATATTCATGGTTTAAGTTTGGTCAATGCGGGGTTAAGGGTTAATGAATTTCAGCAGTGACCATGAAATGATCTCAATGACATGGATGAACTTTTTGAAATTTGTAGGTTTCACCTTTAAAATGACAATATGACTCTGGCCAATACAATTTTTACCTTAATCAAATGGCTATTCATGGTCAAGGTTTGCCATGTGAGGTAAAGGGTTCTTGAGTTATGGCATTGACTTTGAAATTACCTAGAATGAGATGGATGACCTTTAGAACATTTTTTCGGGTTTAACTTTGTAAATGACCTTTTGACCTTGGATGACTTTGACTGGACCCCTTTGGCCTCACCTGGAGGTTGGTGATTAGGTGTGCAAGTTTAGTTGAGATATACACCCAATATTGTAGGGGAAGATGGCAACCAGGGGTCACTTAACATGATGAATGGTACGGTTATGTGCCACGCTCAAGATGCTAATTCCAAGAATACTTCAGTTCCAAAGACTCCGATTTTCCTTCAATTTTCAAGGAAAGAACTCAAATTTGTGTTTAATAAAGTTCTCAACCAAATTTTGAAAAATGTTTAGCTCTATTAGTCGTTTTTTATGGGAAAAAACAGTTCCCGAGACACAATTTGGAAAAAAAATCAGTGCCATTGACCCTATTTTTGACCAAAAAACAGTTACGCAAGACTCTATGTTGGATATCGCGTGCGGCAATAGGCCTACATACCAAGAAATTTTTAGTACCCCTGGACATGGCAACAGATAACCCCTCTGACATTTGATAATTATGATTGGCATCAGTCATGAAAGTTATTGTTATAATGCATTCAAGGATGTTGTGAATATCTTCTTTGCAAAGTTTCACCTAAAGATCATTTTTTTTTTAAATTTCAAAGTAATATTTTTCAATAAAAACAAGCAATTTTGCCTGTCCTCGGCACCGAGGACCAAGGACTTAGAGGTCCGAGGCCAAGGCCAAGGCCAAGGACTTCATGTCCGAGGCCAAGGCCTTCATGTCCGAGGACCAAGGACTTCAAAAAATGTCCTTAAGGACGCCTCGAGGACTACAACACTGTTGAATTTTGAAGCTTTTGAAAAGCTAGAAGTTGAAATATTTACTTTCGCAATGCAAGAGCCAGTGACGGAAGACAAAAGATCACCCATATGATTATATGAAATGAAACTTGTCAACGAGACTATCTTTCACTGAATTGCGGACTTGCGATGACCGATATACATGATCTTGAAATGATACTTTTTTTAATACAACAGATCAAATAGATATAACAGATAGTATGGATAAAATTATATAGATTTTATCAATAAAAATGTGTCATATAGTCACTTGTCCCTCTAAATATGGTACAATGTTGGTTTTTGAAGTATACTTCTTTACAGACTGCAATAGATGCCAGCAACCTGCCTAGCACTACTTATTTGTTAAAAATAGACCAATTAATAGTTTCAAATTAAAAAAGAAAGAAAAGAATTTCGAACATTGATGGATGCAATAGGATTTTGCACACGACTTTGAATGGATTATATCTTCTAATATAGACGTGGTCAATGTATTCCCGCACTACAGTTGAGCAAAACACCTTTTTCAGTACAGTGTATTTTCGGCCAATGTTCAAAAAAATGTATGTATGTTTTAATATTTCCAAACTACATAGTAAAAATATGAAATCCTGCAAATTTCACGATTATTGGTAAATCAGAAGTAATTAAAAAGAATAATTGAAAATCGCATATCGATATGTTTTACCTAACATGAAATCAGTGGCGACACATGGTCAACCAGATTTACGCCCGAGGACGGCTATAATACATTTTGGGATATGACACTCTGTCATTAAAAGTGAATACCACTCATTTGCATTGACACAACAGGACACGCCTGTTGTTAGTGATCAGTGTAGATCAATTATCACGTCTCATTTTTTAGCTGCTGTGGTTTTTGCAGTGATACGATATCGGCAAACAATCTTACTCTATTTAAAAGCGTTGAAATTTCATTTCGGTCTGATCTCGGGTTTATTTCTAAGTTTATTAGAGTTTTACATATTCAATGTTGTTAAATCGGATGCTATTTTAAAGAAGACTTACTAGAGATTATAAATGTTTAAGAATAATTATTCAAATACCTTTAAATAATTGGAAAATGAATTTTTTCTGTCTAAAAAAAGGAAATAATATCAAATGTAGAAGGTTCGCATATGACAATGACCGTATTTTGAAGAGGAATCTTAAAATGTCAACTTCAAATCATATAGATAAGTCACGCTCTAGAAATCCCAATGTTTTGTACCTTTCCACAAGACGCAAGAGTCACGCCGGCTCGATAGCAGTTATACCACGGGTAGATTATTCGGCAATCAATCAACAGCGATACGCTCAGACCATTATGACTTGCAAAGTCCCCGTATACAAGTTAGGAAGATACCAAACATTTTTCGTACACATGGTAGAGACTGATGGAGGTAATCGGACTGAATGGTGGGTTTTGATTTGTGTTTGTATCATAAAAAGGATTACCAATAGGCTCAGATGATAATTGAATTGATTTATTAATAAAGCGTGAACTATTAACAAAGTAATATGCGTAGTATTTATTATATTTGTAAAATGCATTTACTTTAAGTTTACCATGATTAACATGGGTATATTTTCAATTCCTATTGTACAAATGGAATGGTCCCTGCGCATGCGCATATTACATATTTATGGACTTAGTTTTTTTCATGACAAAAAAGAAAAGAAAAATGACCCTATTTCAAAAACTATTTGCTTTTTTTCAATTTTTCTTTCAGAACCGTGTTCAGAGTGTAATTATCTTTATTTTAATGTATTATTTGTCACAAGGGGTTGAATATTTCTGTTTAGCCGTGTGTCGCCATCAATCACCAATAAGTGTCAAATGAGACTTTTGCTGTTTTTGACCCCAAATTATCAAAATATCCTGAATATTTGATTTTTTTGTTTTTTATTGTTGAGGTAGAACACCGGCTCTACAAAACATATCAAGGAAAATAAAGGTGTTTCACATTTGTTTTGCCACTTAAAATTACCCTCGGAAATTCGATGTTTACCGTTGGCGTGTTGACCATCTCTATCTAATAAACAAACTCAACACAGGTCTTTACAGTTTATAGGCCTCGATACAGTTCGTCATTTTTACTATTTGGTCATGCTTTTTAACGTGGGCACCCATAAAAGGTGAATTTGTTACATTGAGAGTGATTTATGCGTAAGTTTTTGTCATATCTTTTCAACAGTCCAATAAAATGTCATAATTTTGGTATGATTTTAAAGACAATTTATTTGACTTTCAAGTAATTACGAATACAACCAAAATGAAGTGACTAATTAGGCTAAATAACCTGTTAAAGCTATTTAGCCTGGGGTGGAGTCGGGTGAGGTTGAGGGGGGTGAGGTTGAGGCATCGTGAAAAGTATGCATCGATTTTTATGTCATATCTCCTTAAAAATCCATTGAAGTGTCATAAATTTGATATGATTTTAACGGCTAGTAATTGTTGATCAAAAACAAGTTGGAATTAATCCGAATAAAGTTGATAATTAACGCTAATAACAAGTTAAAGTCAATAAGCTAATTTAGCCAGAGATGAAAACAGGTATAAATGCGGTTGGTGTGGATGAGACATGTACATTGTGCTTCAAATTTTGTTATAACTTTTCAATAATAATATGAAATGTCATAATTTTGGTATGGTTTTGAAGATAATGTACTAGTCTATAAAATCAATATAGCAAAATAAAAGTATTTATCATCTCTAATCAACCATTACCAGGAAGGTGTTGGGTATGGATGAAGTAAGTGATATGAAACGCAAATGGGCCTCACCTCAAAAAATTTGACCATTTGTAAAATCAAGCCAACTGATTACATATTGACCTTGAATTTCTACACAATATCATCGATCGGAATAATCCGCTTAATTTTATAGTAGAAATATTTAAAAAAAGGGGCACGTACCAATTGAATTCCTTAATCATTCGAGAAATATAAAGTTGTAAGCCTGTCTACTCTTCAAAATAAAGTCCACAGTAAGGACAGATTACAGATTATAATGACAAGACTAAACTAATTTTGATATTGTTTGAAACGATCACCAATGAAAGTAATGTAGTATGAATAATCAAAATACTACAGATAAGTAGTCATTGTAAAATTTGCCTTGATGAGAAAATGTTTTAACGTTTTGGGGACTGATTAAAAGATGATAAAAATGTCACTTTAGAATGAAAATGTAAAATAGCGGTAATTTCTTTTTTTAATTCTGAATGAAAATGACTAGAAAAATGTTAAAGTCGATCTAGCCGTTTGGTCAAGTGGCGTAAGTGCTTAGCATGCAGTTAGTTACATGTATGTGGAACATGGAACAATCCGAGATTTTTGCACAGGTTTGTTTCCAAAATATCTTAAAAATAGCCACCTTATAAATCCAGCTAAGCAGAAAGATCAGTAGACCACAAATGACCAGGCTAAATGTTTTTATTGATTAATCCAACTTGATCTATTGTGTAACTTCCACCAACTTTCGCTAACTACTCTATAATCATTACACCAATATTCATCATGTTCAGGCCAATAAAATATGTCTGCCAATTTTTCTTTCAAATTTTATTGTTTAGACAGGTAGATAAATAACTTTATTTGAATATTCTGAAAGATTTATATCCGTCTAAATAATTTTGAAATTGGTATATTGAATATTGTGAATAAGTGATTGAAGAGTTTTTTGGGAAGGGACCTTCGTGTTTGGTGTAAAATTGCTTTTTATACAGCATCAAAGCTGAAAGTATCATGAAGCAGACAATATTGATAATGCGTGGAGTTTTTTGCTAGACAGTTTTTCCTAAATGAATCGAGTTCCGCCCAAGTGTGTGATACATTATATTAAACTCTGTCACACATCCCCGTATAGAGCCTAACGTACTTTATCCCACTATATGTTCTGTTTTAAAACTCACGGCGTGATAAAGTCCCTGCATTTAAGAGTTATAAAGCCAAGAAAATCTACAATAGCATCTGTAAATATGTGTTAACGATTACATAACAAACTTTGCTCCTTGCTCTAGATATTTCTTCTTGGGATATCCCCTCGTATATGATTAAACCTCTAGTATAAGTGTTCTACTTAGACTAAGTTTATTTTCTATCTGACAGGGAAGAATTCTGAAAAGATGTTGGAATCGTCCCGTTACCTCCAGCCTGAAACTCGTCGTCATCGTCCTGTATGTGGTATGTATAAACAGTTGTGCAGGTTGTAATTTGGTCACAGATTTAACCAACGGTTCATAAAAATAAGCTGGCAAGTTAGTGAATCAGAAACAAATCTAGACATAAATCAAATTTAAACATAATAGTAACGATCAGAGATATACTATACTAAAATGTCGAGTTTTCAACAACATACAGGGAATATGTTCTAAAAGTGATATTTCTGTCTGTCTTTACACTAAAGTGACCAAGGTATTTCCCACCCGTTGGTGCCCAAAAAACACTCTTCCAGTATGAATTTTACGTTAAAAGTCTGCTCAATGATAAGGCATGTAATAAGAAACAAAATACAGAAAAAAAAATGGAAAATCTGATGAACAGTTTCAAAATGGTGGCCGAAAAAACATTTTTTTTTATATCAAATTTGCACATTGCAAGTACAATTACATTTCAAAAATAAAATTAGAAAAAAATTATTCAGTTTTGATTTTATGGGCAAAACAAATTTGAACAGCGCTTTCGAAAATTCACTTTATGCTAATAAGCACAAAAACGACTAGATCGATTTGATTATTTTTTTTTGCCAATGAGGAACCCAATGCATTAATTTGATAATTACATGGAGCGTAGCGCAAAAACCTGTGGTAGGGCTCCTAGGAGCCCCCACCCTCCCCTGTGTCACTTAAGTGTTAATTCTAAATTTACAGAGTATTACATAATAAAGATGAAGTGAAATTCACGACTTAAAATAAAAGGGCCACTGGACAAATTTAGCCGTATCTCCATATTTTTCCAGATATTTCGACATGTCAACATCGTTAGAAGGGTTAGTGGTAGTTGTTTGAAGCATGCGAAGTTTCATCTTCTACAACTAAAAATCAAAATCATAGATTTCAATTCAATATTAATTATTGCATTCAATATTAAACCCCTATATTTAAAAATTTAATTAAAAGTGGCTTTATTATCAGATTCAATAGATGATTGAAATAATTAGCAATCAATGAAATATAATAAATACTGTTAGAGAATACGTTTCTTTCAAAACGTCAACATGCAAAATAAAAATTATACTTTTTTGACGTTACGGAAGGTTTTGACCAACAATTTCTCAATATTTGGTACTTGACAGTTATCACCGAACATAGCGAGTGCAAATAAATGGCATATAGAATTATGATGAAATTGTGCCCAATGCACCAGTCCTATAATATGGTCAATATTATAGGTCCGCCGCGGCAAGAGGATGTAGTTGTCGACTTGCACATGTAGCTCATTGTAGCATGTCTGATGTATACAATGTAATACACATCAGATTTGCTATATGAGTTACAGGTAGGAGACGGCAACTGTGTCTTTTTGCCGCGGCGGGCCACATATAATAACAGATAGTAATTTATATTTTTTTCAGATCGCTGCCCTTGCTATTGTTACACTTATAACAAGCATTGCTCAAACGCTTCAAATGTAGGTAAGGAATAGTTTACATAATCATATTTTACATACCTTGGCATTATCCAAATAAGCTCCCTATTCCACAAATTAAACACAAACATTAATAGAGACTTAATGTTGTTTATATCTTGTTTGTTTGTTTGTTCATTTGTGTGTTTGTTTTTTTATTTGTCTATTTGTGTTTTGGAATTTTTACTATATCGATTAAATTTTTCATTAGAAAATATAACATAATCTAACATTAAAACAGTAATATTTTGTATTAAATTGGATCCTTAATGGCGTAATTGTTGAGTGAAAAATACATCGGAGGATGTGTTACAAAAAATAGCTTAGGAAAATAAGGGTTAATGGCGCAAGGGGGGATACAGTGTCCGTTCAAAGTTCGGAGGTCATGGGGGTTGGTGTAACTCCGATATTCTGAAAATGTACTTTTTAGTCCTTTATAAAGCAGATATCCATTTCAAACTTGGTAGTTAGGTAAAACTAATAATTTTCTACAATATTTTGCAAAAAAACGCATGAAAATCGGATATTCCTTTGAAAATTTTGATTTTTGCTTATTTTTTCGGTGCAAATGCCGGTTTTTCAGATTTCGGTAATTATGACGTCACAGTGACGTCATACAGGAACGGATGACCTTGATTTTGGTGTCAATGAAAAGAGGGGATTGATACCTATCCATTGGTACCACATACGGGAGTCAGGGGGACTCGCTATAAAAAATTAGGGGGGGGGGGGGTTGCAACAACACCCCCCCCTCCGTATAATATGTTTGTGAAAATCGCTCCGTATATAACTAGGGTTAAAGCACGATAATGGTAAAATTGACCCTTGTGGCAGAGGTAGCTTGAATTTACAACCATAAATGGCGTAAATTGTGCTAAAAATCTAACCCATTTTTTAAAAAACTCAGACGTCGCTGGTGGGTTAAAATCAAAAACTTTAACGCCATTTTTTATGACAAGCACGAGTACCAATTACAACCCACAGCAGTCCCCCGATAATTGATCGCGTTTTGTATTTTGATATCTAAATGAAAACTGTAGAAAGAAAGTATGACGTTGCATATCATTTAATTGCTGAGATTATATAGAATTAAAATATACGATAAACTCAATTTTGAAAATCGCAACTTTCGCTCATTTTGCCAGAGCGGTACCACAATTTGTGGATTTTCACCTATAGTAAAAAATGAGTTTGCTGCTTTTATGACTCGTTCGGAATGGACAGCCACATATAGTATATATGTATGTTCGATCTATTAATTTCTTTTGTTTTTACAACATATCCATTGACCATTGTAAGTTGGTGTAATAAAGTCTTAATTATACTGTGTTTTATGCATTTTTTTTCAGAACGCTGCAAAAGGAAAAGATTTGAGCAATGCCTGTGTGTGTCCGCGAACCGTGAATGTCCAGGGTATTATACATATTGTTGGCCCAATCCGCATGGCAGCAGAAAAATCATATAAAACTTCCGCAACTAATTCGATTGAGCGATTAGTGATAAAAAGAAATGGTATCTACTATTCTCCTTTCCTATCTGCTTTATCTACTTTCATCTAATAAATTTTAAATCTTGAATGAATGCTTGTTTGTGTTTGTTCATTTGTTTGTTTCAAAAACCTTCAAGGTCATGTTAAAAATTATCCATGTCATTTACAGAAGTATAAAATTAAAATCTAAATTTTAATTCTGTTATAATTAACATCGTTAATTGACCAAATTTTACATTTTCTACAATTATTGTAGAAGAACATCAATTACAAATCACGTCAAAATCAATTAAGCACATTGTTTTAACAAGTCTACACATTAAAGGAAACACAAAATTGTCACACATATTAATCTAGGATACTCAGATGCCGAAGCCATTTATTTAAAAATCCTGCACCTTCACTTGACTTACTTCGCTCCAGTAATACATGATTCAGAATATCAAAAAGATGAACACATAATTATCAAATTTTAGACTGTTTACGGAAATGATAACATTATTTAAGCCAATTATTGATTGAAACAAATGCCCTGAAGTTGAATGAACAAATTTCGTTATGAGCAAACATCAACAAATTTAATTATTTATGAGCGCACACGTTTGGATAGCCGTGAACTTGACATCATTTATTATGAAATGACCAAACATTTTGACCTAAATAACTATATAAACAAAAACAAAATATAAGAAAAAAGACCAAAGGCCAAACAAATTTTTCTCAGGCAAATTTGCCCCACCAAAGGTCGGTACCTATACTGCTGGCTCTGAATATAGAGGCATTCTTGAATTCTCTGAAGAAATGGAGGGCCTTCCTGATGTTGGCAGTGAGGCGGAACTGCCCATAATTGTCCAAATGGACCCGGTCACGGCGAAACAGGCATTTCATATAACAGTGGAAATTGCTGTGCTGGTTCACCTTACCGCCACGAGCCAGAAAAAGTCTTCTGGCAGTCCGATTTATATCCTTCCTCTTCTTCTCCATAGATTCCTGAGAATGGGTCCCTTTGTAGTAATTCCTCGGAAGGATATCTGACCAAATTATAGTGGAGAAAGGCAGAAGAATTCTGCACTCCTCCACTATATCGGTAATGGTTAGTTTAAACCCAACAAGATCAAGGGAGGTCAGATCATTCGTTCCAAAATGAATGACCACAAAAGAGGGCCCATGAACGCATGGCCACAAACATTTGCCACAGTGCTTCCTAACCATGGCATCATGGAGGAGAAGAGGAACCTCGGTAAGGTGACCTCCGCGGTGCCCTTTCCATGTGACCCGGCAGTCCAAATGCAAGTTAATGGCAGCTTCACCCAACCTCACCAGGTAATGAGCCGCCCATGACACAATGCTGTCGCCCACTATCCATATATTCTCTGGAAGGATTAAAATAAAACAAGAAACATTAAGTAACTGGCAGTAAATATTATTAGATTAGCCATGCAGAAATGTAAATCATTATCAGTATACTATATAATTATCAATTGCTAACATCTGGGTCATGTGATTGATCTAAGAAGACTAATCAAAGCCCAACATTGGGAATCCTGATATAACGCGAAAATGCTGTTGACGTCCAACGTCCCATTGTCATCAGTTTCTCATCGCTTACACCTGCCAGTGCAAAATGAGTGCAAGCCCCGATACGAAAAAAATGAGCTGTTATTCCCTGCGTGGGAATATTGCGTGACGCTAAGAATTTCTTAACCATGGTTGAAAACTGATAACGGGTCAACGGGGATTTGTCAAAATGCCAGAAAAGTTGCCCCTCCCCTTTGGTCCTCACGGCATAGAACTTGCGTAATGACATCACGGGACACGTGTCTCGGGTTTGTGATTCAGGCAAAACGATAGTAATTGACTTTCCACGTTGATCTGTTTCAGAAAATCGAACAGTAAGGAACACCTGTTCGAATGTTTGACCTCCAGACGATTTTGACCTGAGGGACACGTCTGAAAATGATAACACCCGTCATGCCCGTGGAGATACCTTCTGCGATCCAAGTGCAGTGAATTCACCAACCCGCAGAAACCGTAAAATGCTAAAACCATAGCTGCTTGGAACAAACAAGATTCGTAATACGAGTAGCACACATGCTGGGCACCCACTATGGCTTGTTTTAGCATATCAATGGTTAATAAATGCCTAGTATCTGAACCACGTGGTTTGTCCCTTTTACAGCCTTCAATAATTTTACGAACCGTGAAGCAATCTGTTGGGTCATCAAATTGCTTAGTTTTATGGAGAAAAGCCAACCCTGAAACATAAGAACTGATTGTAGATGCCTTCTTTCCTGTAATAGATAACTGAGAAATAAATTGGATAAATTGTACACGCGATATTGGCAAAGATGACGTGGTGTTCAGTTGCATGCACATTTGCTGATATGCTTTCCATGCTACCTCGTATGTTTTGTGCGTATT
>JXSR01S066290.1:18620-30388 GCA_000969725.1 Ophiothrix spiculata | reverse complement strand
TTGCTTTCTGAAATGACCATCGCGTAAATCTCATGCGATATTTCCAAAACTAAACAATATTTTTCAAAACTGTTTTAGGACAGTTTGGAAAAAATATGATTTGATAACATATTCAAAGATTGAGAAGATCCATGCAGGCAGAGCTTGAAAATAATTTTTTTGGTAAAATAAAAAACAAATCACCTATTGAACATACGCACACAAGTTCTGTGTAGCGATTTCGTTCACCGATTACGTAACAGGTGATTGAAGTGCCTAGTATAATTTCTAAAAATCTTGAGGATCGACTGGTGATGTATACATGCAATTTTTTTTCAAAAGTTGTAACACCTAGGGAATTGGATGTACTTATTGCAGATAAAATAAAAAAATGTAATCATTGTAAATTTGTGCTAGGTTCCAATTTGTTGTTGTTGTTGTTGTTGTTGTTGTTGTTCTGTCACGACGGATTTCCTGGCATTTTAAGAACTAATCATATCAATCAAAATTACTACAGATTACAAATGTTTTTACTTTAGAAATAAGCAAAATCTTTAGCAAGATCTTTGGGTAGCGTTCATTTCCCATTCTTTTTATATGACCAAAACATTTCAGCTCCTTGGTTATGATAATATCAATCAGATCTAGGGAGTAGTCGAGCCTCTCTCTGATATGGATATTTTCCATCAGGGATGCATAAATGCCGTGATGTCCTAATTGAAACGTTTATATACTTGCAATGTTCCATGGTTTTCAACCTAAACTATTTCAGCTATCGAAATAACGTTTCATTGACGTTCTTATTTTTCGTTATCGAAATGAACTTTACAATCATTTCAGCACAAACCTTAATCTCATGTGATATTACTATTGGAAATGGACAAATAGATATCTCTTCCTTGTCTTGATACAAAGAATTGTATCAGTGTTAACATCATCTAAAGTATGAAGATGCATCAATAACCGTCCTATTTTGCTGATTACAAATACGATTTACGTTGAACTACTTCTTTTTAATTCCCTGGCGAGTTCTTATCGTACCTAACCATTGATCAACATAGATGAGTTACTTGCAATTTCGTCAGAAATTACTTTCCAAAGTCTGGCGGACACAAATGAATGAGAAGAAACTAATAGTGCTGAAAATGATAAAATGATATAGACTCATCTATGTGTAAAACCAGTCAAGATACACGTGAGGATGTCTGTGCAATGAGAAGACACGTCTTGCATTCACTACATCATGATTTTAGTATCTTCAGAAAAACTTCATTTCTTTAAACATGTAAAAAACAAGACAAATCTGTTCAAAAACAAACCGTATTTGTGACCTTCCAGCTCGTATGAGCAGTAAATGCCAGAAACTTCATTTTGCGCTACAGGTGAATATACATGTCAAGGTCGTAATTTGCCGAAATTGATTTTTTTGACAGATTCACAATCTTAGTGCTTACTACAAAATACCAGCAAAGTTTCATTTCAAAAATATGATTAAAAATGTGAAATAAATCTGCATATTTTTAAGACGATCAACAGAAAATATAGGGCTTACTGATCTTTGAACGCGTTTATCTCAGTTATACGTTTTACTCCCTGACAACCTTTGACGGACCTTTAACTTGGCTTCTGGAAATCGTACGAAGTTTATTAAAGTGTCATTTTAATCCTTAAGGCATGGTCTTTGCAAATATTTAAAAAAGTGAAAATGACAAGAGCTGGCATTTACTGCTGTTTTCAGCTGAACGGTCACACTTATTAATAACAAGACAAGCATTAACATTAAGGGTTAAGGACTTCCATTTCGAAAAAAAAAACGTTTTTGGCAAGACAGACATGTATTTAATACAATGATTAATAGAAAAAGTGGGGAAAATCATCTAAAATTAGGGATTTTTTTAAGTAAGTCATCTACTATGCAATTGTCATTACGAACTCTATTTACTTCAGAAAGTAATTACCTGTAATATTATAGGTGATAAGTTACTCTAAAATATAACACAGGTTATTCTATAGGGATATCTACTACACTGATTTGTTACCTGTGGTGTGTTTGAATTTTTCATTCTTCGTGGGTTATTCTTCACTAAATTTTATTTCAAAAAAGTGCCAAAAGGGTAAGTGCAGTGCTTTAAATGCCAAATCGTGCCTGAATGAAAAACATAATCTCGAGTTTTGTATAATGGAGAAACAAAGCATTCCCTGGAAAGCATTTTACATCAATTAAACTCCTCCTGAAGCTTCCTGACACACCCTGTAGATCAAAAGCCTACATTACACGGGCTGTTTGTAAACAGGAATGATTATGCCGCCTGCTCCTTCTTTACGGTATACTCGAGATGTAAGAAAAGATTTATGGCAAGGATACTGTCATTTATCCGACTGATCTCATACTAAAGATTATGATGATTCATTTCACGCTAGAAGTGTCCTATACTTAGTGAAACAGTTTAAGCAAGCGATAAAAATCTTAAGTACCAGCTATTTTATTCTAAATATTTCTTGTTATACTAGTTATATGAGTCTTGAACATCGCTGAAAAGCGCATAGATTTGGTTTTTATGTGCAATAGAATATCTTGTCCTAGTTTTTCCATATATTGAGCGTGTGATAAGTAGAGCATAGCTAATTATAAGCATGATAAGTTTCAATTTCAGGCCATAAGCCAATTCGGCAGAATACACACCAGTAGCACTCTGACTTGAACAAAACTAATATCGGTAACACATTACGTTATTAAAGAGTGAGTGCAAAGCCGAATACAAGAGTTTTCATTCTGGTTTTTAAATACAAGTTGTAACACACTGTATGCATCGCCCCAAGAAGGAGCATTCGCACAGGGGACCCACGGCTTTACGTGACTTCCGAACCACGGAGCAATTAGAGTAAAGTTTCTTGCCCAAGGAAACGAGGAGACATACAATCTTGTTAAATAGTTGCATAAATTATGGTCCATTACAACTTGTGATATCGATAGCTTGTTTTCTATACCTGCATTTTGAACTTATCTCATTGTAATCGGATATTCATAAAATGAGTTATTGCCATTTTTGTCAACCAATCATTTTTTCCACTTTGTCAACATAGTGAATTATATTGCTTTAAGGCTGGGGTAGACCTTCAATTGGCATAAATGGTTTTTGTACATGATGATGATATAAATTTGTGACCAAAAATGACAATTTTGGCAAAAAATGCCAAAAAACGTATTTTTTGCCCCAAAATATTTTGAAAGCCTAACTAAAATTTGCATGTGTGAAATGTTTAACTTTTTTGCTTTTTGGAATCTAGAAACAAATGTCTAGGAACGGTTTTCTCAAATTTTTGATTTGTTTCTTAGGTTTAAAAAAAATGCCAAAAATAGGTCAAAATATGTAAACAAATCCAACCGCTGCCACCAAAATGGCAATTTTTGGCCTATTTTTGGAAATTTTTCAAAAAATGGGATAAAAATCAAAAATTTGAGAAAACTGTTCCTAGACATTTGTTTCTAAATTCCAAAAAGCAAAAATGTGTTCAGGGTAAAAAATTCACTGCTAAAAATGTATACTTTTATATTGTCTATGCAATTAGTTTGAGAGTTAGAGTACAAAAATCATTCATGCCATTTGAAGGTCTACCCCAGCCTTAAAGTACGTTGGTTAAATCGCTGACAAACAAGGTAAGCAAGCATTGACAATACGTCTGTTCAAATGCTTTGTAAATCATCTCATTAACATACAATGGCTTTAGTTTAGAAAATTTACAGTTAACAAATTGTAATCGACAAAAGAAGTATCGAATTAATCTTACTGCACAAAAGAGACCTGTCAATCAAATTATGGGATTGTCTTTGACAAAAGTAAACAAGTCTAGGCATTTTGCTTTTGCTTTTGCTATCGTGTAAACACAAAAAGGGTTGTTATGAATTGCAATTTCTCAGCTGGTGATTCTATACTTATTGACTTCCGTGAATAGAATAAGTAATTGGTAAAAATATTTAACAAAATATTGCTAATTGCATTTTTATGCATTTACAACACATTTCAACTAGCCTATTGTACAAAAATATTATACACAAATTATTTAAGAGCTTCAAAAACTTTATAGCATTTTTTTGATTTGATTCTATAAATCCCCAGTATTTTTTTTTATTTGTGATGTCACTTCTCAAGGCCCGTTTAACTGCTATCTGAGAAAAGCATGAACGTCACTATCGTAAACCTTTGCATGCGTCAACACATAGATGGTTAACAAAACCGGATGTTTGCAGACGTTTGAGACATTGAACTCGGTGCATACCTGATGCATCGCATGATCTTACATTATATTTTAGTTATCAATCAAGAACATTGTCAGATCTGTCAATATCGGATTAAGACATTCTCCAGGGACAAATGAAATAACGAAGGGAAAAATGATATGGGTTGATAAACGTAGTTAAGATGTCCTATTAAAACTGTTGAGTTCAGACTGAATAACTTGTGTGAGTAAAAACATTCAGATAAAGATTCTTAATGCTACGGTACTTTTTCAGTATCGAAATGGAATATTGTCATGTTCACCATTTAAAACATGATGTGAGAGTCTCTAAGTAAAGTTGTGCATGCATATGAACCATTACTATTTGATTTCTTCATGTTCATTCTAACATTCTTTCACATAATACGCCATCTAGACGAGGAAATATATGGTTTGACCCCAACAAATTGCAACAAAAGGTTGTTATAGGTAGTATATATCTTCAGTAAGGGACGCACCATTAGACTTCAAGGGGGGGGAGCAGGAAGTTTGGGTTAGGACAAGGTTTTTTTTTCTCCAGCCTGGCAGGGAAAGGGGTTTTTTTTTAGTGTCTGATGAGGCAAAGTGTTTTTATTTTTAGTTGTAGATGGGGCATTTTTCATTCCCCAGTGGGTCAAGTTTGTTTGTTTTTTCTCCTGTGTGTGGGTCAAGTTTTTTTTTTCACCTTTGGGTCGGTCAAGTTTTTTTTTTCAAAAAACTTCCTGCTCCCCCCCTTGAAGTCTAATGGTGCGTCCCTAACAACATATCAAAAATCTAAAAAAATCGGACTTTCGGAAGTTGGTGTTTTTTCAAGATGGCCGCCAAAATCCTAAAAATAACTGAGGTACTTGATGTCTAAAATGTGCAATTTTGGTGTCTATGCCTAGGTTTTAGGGGTCTAAGAAGTCAATGAGACTAGTAGGATTATTGTCAGGTCAAACAGTGTCCACAAAATCCAATATGGCTGCCAAAATGGCCGCCAATATCCAAAAGTGGCTATTAGTTGGTTATAATTTGTATAAATTGTCCAGATTTGTGTGGCCATTAAATTAAATGAGGCTGGGCAGATTATATTTAGTCAAAAACAAGCCTTCAAATACAAAAATGGCGCCAAAAATAAGGTTAAAATGGCCGCAAAAATGCATATTTGTTTCTTGAAATACAAGTCAAAATAACATATTTTCATTAAAATGGCTTTAAAACTAATTGTAAAAAAGGAAAGGTCAACCTTATGTGAGTAATTTACTTCTGGAGCTGTGACAAACTAATTTGTCTCAAAATAAGATCATAATATTATGTATGTTTCCATTTCAAAATGGCTGACAAAATGGTTGCCAAAATAGCATGATATTTTAACTAAAATTGGCAAAAATATCCTTTGAAATACCAATTATCATAAACAATCAATAGAAAATGACATTTATGGCTACAACAAGATCATCTGTCCCCTAATTTTGATGTTAACATGTTTAAAATTTAAAATGGTGCCCCTACTGAGATCCAAAATGGCCGCCAAAATATATTTTACTTAGCAAAAATGTGTAAAAACCATTTAAAAACAGCACCAAGCACATCAATTATAACAAATAATCAACAAAAAATGACATTTTGGACTACAACAAGATCATTTGTCCACTAATTATGATGTTAACATGTTTAAAAAATAAACATGGCGCCAGTACCGAGGTCCAAAATGACCGCCAAAATATGTTTTAATGCACAAAAATAGGTTACAACTACTTAAAAACAGCATCAAGCACACTTTATGTTCAAAATAATTGATGGGGAGTATTTTTTGAGAGTTACAACAGATATATTTATCCCACAATTAGGCTGTTAACAAGCTGAAAATTCCAGACGGTGCCTGTACTGAGATCCAAAATGGCTGCCAAATATGTTTTAATGTACTACAAATGGGTTAAATGACTTTAAAACAGCATCAAACGCACCATGATATTTTTTTCAAGAAATTTGATGGGAAATGGTTTTAAGAGTTACAACAGATATATTTATTCCTAAATTAGGCTGTTAACAATCTTAAGATACCAAATGGTACCTGTAAACCGCCAAAATACGCTTCAACGTGTTAAAGATGGCTTAAACGAATTTTAAACAGCATCAAACACATCATTTTTCAAGAAATTTGATGAAAATTGTTTTAAGAGTTACAACAGATACATTTGTCACTAAATTAGGCTGTTTAAGAAGCTTAAAATACCAAATGATACCTGTATTGAGATTCAAAATGGTCACCAAAATACGCTTCAATGTGTTGAAGATGGCTTAAACGACTCTAAAACAGCATCAAACACACTATATTTTCAAGATATTTTATAGAAAATGGTTTTGAGAGATACAACAGGTATATTTGTCCCCAATTTAGGCTGTTAACAAGCTTAAAATTCCAATGGCATCTGTACTGAGGTTACAAAATGGCCGCCACAATATGTTTTAATGCCCTAAAAATGGGTTAAACGACTTTAACAGAATTTTTTTGGATTTCAAACATGTTAACAGCCTAATTGGGGATGTTTAAGGCTGTTCCCCTCAAAACCATTTTCAATATTTTGAAAAATATAGTGTATTTCTTGCTGTTTTAAAGTCATTTAAGCCATTTGTAGCACATTTACACGTATTTTGGTGGCCATTATGGATCTGAGTACAGGCGCCTTGTGGAATTTGAAGCTTGTTAACAGCATAATTTGAGGAAAATGTTGTCTGATATTACCTTTTAAAGCCATTTTTTACCAATAATCTTGAATAATTAATGTTTTGAATAGTACTAGTTTAATACAACTCTTAGCAATTTTTATTGATAACAAATTATTTTGGCGGCCATTTTGGACCTAATTTTGGTGCCATTTTGGATTTGACACTTATGGAGAATAAATTTTAAGCAGAAATTGGGCTTTTATTACCTTTAAGGTAATTTAACAGAAATAATTACATTGATTTTCTTGAATATTTGATATTTTTATGTCATTTTGGTGCCATTTTAACCCATTTTGAGACACAAAAATGCACTTTGGCAGCCATTTTGGACCTTATTATTGGTAACATTTTGGATTTGATGCCTTGTTTTTAACTCAAGCCTAATCTAATTAGCCTCATCGAATTTGTTGACAACATAAATCTGAACCTACACACCAAAATTGACCATTTAAGCTAAATAATAAATGATTTATAGTAATTTTCGCATATTGGCGTCCATTTTGACGGCCATATTGGATTTGTTGGATACTGTTTGATTTGTCAATAATCTAACTAGTCTCATTGACTTCATTTACCACTAAAACCTAGGTATATATAGACACCAAAATCACACATTTTAGACATCTAGTACCTCGGTTATTTTTGCGGCCATTTTAGGATTACCTCGGTTGGTCCGTGACGGACACATGCCATTAGATCCATGATGAACTCATGGTCTCTTCCAAGCTCATACAAAAGTACCAACCTGGATAGCCAGAAATGGCAAATATATGCATGCTGGCCAATGTATCTTTGAAAAGATGCCGAAAATAGAAAAGATAGCAAGAAAAAGAGAAAGAGAAAGATGACCACTCCCAACACAATTGTACAATTTACTCTTAGCCCTTACTTCGTGAGAAAAGAGATCAGGAATTCTAATCTCATGCCCCGATGCAAAGGCTATCACCTTTAAGTACTGTCTCAGATCGGGTTTTCATTTGAACAGGTATGGTCCCGGATAGGAAATCCATTCGAACAGATATGGTAGATCTATAAGGTCTCTGATAGGGTATAATTCACCATTTTTACCAATAATTGGTCTCACATAGGGTCACCTTCGGAACCTGCGGAACTCGGGTGGTTACCCGGGCACAAATATCAGTTACCCCCGGTTTTATATGACACAAAACTTCGTCATACCAGATGATGTAAGCAAAATGTATGTCGGAAAGGAATCACCATGAACGACCAACAATCCATGCGGTTTTGCAAGTCATGCATACAGGAAAAAATTAGCCAATGTTAGACCTTTTTTCAGCAAAAATCGGTATCTTCTGAACTGTTTAGCTGATATTTGACAGACAGAAAGTAATCATTTCATGTTGACAATGATGACATTTTAACTCCCTTGTACTTTTTGAATACAATGTGTAGCCTATCTAAAAAGTAATCTTTGTGGATTTTTTTGCTGTCTCCAATGAAAAACCGAGAAATAGCTCTTGGCGTCAACAGCTCCATTGTAAATCTTGACACATTTTCTCCTGCACTGAGGCATCTTTTAAGATGTTTTGTAGTGAATGGCCAATGCAATAGTTTACTGACCACAATTCACTTTTAAACTTCAAACACCGGACACATAAATAATATGTATGTTCGGGAACAATTAAAACTAATGCCTATTAGCATATTTAATGTTTGGCAGTTTTAGAATCATTCTTATGAAGAGCATTTTATTGATAGTGCTTAACTTAGTTGGATTGATTTCAGATTCGAAGTGGCGGCAGTTTTCCACGTATGTATTATATACATTTGCAATGATAAATAAATCGTGATATCAAATCTACATTAACAAACACTGTGGTTGAAACCCGAAATCGCAGTATTGTGATTTCTAAAACTGACTGCAACGAAATATCCTATCCTAGTTGGTAAGTTTTCAACATTTCTTTTACGTGTTAAGTATACCGCAGACAAAAAAAAATCAATTTTGAATTTCTGTTTCAGAACATAAGCACATTCGGTAAAATATTAGATAAAAATACAAACTATTGACAGTATGATTTGAGCAAACTTACAATATCGTATGTATGTAGAAGGGGTAGGCGAAATATAGTGCTAACCCACACATATTTTCCGACCATCTTTGTTCTGGTTTTGAAACAGATGCATTTTAAACAAGTAATTACATCATTTTTTCAATTAATTTTGGGAAAAATATCTCTGGTTCAGTTTAATTATCACCATATTGTATACTATTTTCAGCAAAATCATTTTACAGCTATTTAGCCGTTCAAATGTCAAAGGGTGGCTTAAGAATTGGACAATATGGCTTAGCACTATATTGCCCCTGAATTCATATTCATAGATCATTTAGAAACACTGCACGTCTTCTGTAATCACTGAATTTATAATCCTTGCATCAAGTACTCTTAGATCTGTCATTTTGAAAAGAAAAAACTTTGGCATCTAGTGTTTGCAGAAAGTTTGAAATTATAATGTGCAAGATGGGCAATATAGTGCTAACCCTCCCTTTTGTGACTGGCTTGTTTTATTGAAATCATTTGGGACTTCAAGTTTGGTCAAAATAGTTTCGTTCACCCATGTATTTCATCATAATAAACTTTTCAAATCTTTTTTCATGTTTGTAGTCAAAAAATCATTCAAATCAAAACCAGTAACTTGTGCAGAAAAAGGGTTAGCACTATATTGCGCCTACCCCTTCATGTATACGTGTGTAAAGGGAAAACAAGAGATTTTCAGTATGACTCTAACATGTATATGGGTAGTATTCTACTAACCCAATTGTGTCAGCATCTGCATCCCCCTTTTCACTCTAAGTAAACATTAGATATGAATTATGAACACGTATTAGATAAATCTTTGAACAGATTAAGAATTATTGCGATCAGGATAGCGACACCATAAACGAATTCTTGAGGTTGTTTTAAAATGTTCAATGTTTATGACTCTAACATACATGTATGTAGTTTTCTACTGACCCAATTGTGTCAGCATCAGCATACCCCTTTTAACTCTAAGCAAACATTAGATATGAATTACTAACATGTATAAGATAAATATTTGAACATTTTAAGAATGACTGCGATCAGGACAGCGACACCATAAACAAATTCTTAGGGTTGTTTTAAAATGTTCAATGTTTATACTTAGATATTTTATTTAGTATTGCAGCTTCGATTGAAAGTTCAATTGTACTAGACTATGATTGGTCACAAGCCTCATACGCCCTTTCCCGTGTCTCGTATTGTTGTACTCAAAGACTTAAATAACTTATTTATAGTAAAGTCACTGGTGGTGATATCTGAAGCAAGCAACCAAATTTTTGCATAAATTGCTATGAGAGTGTCACAATGTTATAACTTTTCGCCGAGATATGTCAGTCCCCCTATAGTTTTGGACACAGCCAATTTTGTGTGAGAGGGATGATGCTTTTTGATAAGGTACTGTCAATTTGCCAATTGTTACTGTCAATTTGCCAATTGTGATCATTATTGGTAGGGTAGATTAGAGCAATACTATAAGATTTTGATCAAAAATGGTTTATAGTAAAAACAGCATAAATTGGAGAAATGAGACTATCTATACGCGTTTTCAAGTGTATTTTGTGAAAAAAAATCGTTTTGCCACCAAAAAATGGATAAAAAGCACATGCATGCTTTCCTATACTAATACATGTGGAATTAAATTCGGGATCTCAAATTTAATTCAACAAAATGGCCATAACAGAAAAAGTACGGTAAGCATCTTTGAGCCAAATCGTTTGGAGGGTATTCATATCTACAAAAAACAAACCCAATTAGCCAAAAAAAAATCAAAAGTCCTTGGTGATAGGCGGCGCTTTATTTATAACACTTTATAGTATTGCTTTAAACACTTGTTCTAAAGAATAAATGAATGTGTCTCACCGCGTCTAATCTTGAACAACCAAAATCAGTTCATATGTGGAAATTTGAAAGCAATGTCATTAGCTATGTGATTGACTATCCTTGAAGTAAAGGATCATCCACGTAATCATCTGAAGAAATACCATGTTGTCCACTTCAAATATTACTTTAACGTTTACTGTAGGTTTGGTCATATTCAACATTATACATGTTATCATGGTTAAAGAAGTACATAATGCTACTTGCATTGAACGTAATATACTTTATTTTGGGCCATATGTCATAGCAGTAACCCAGGTATTGATTGCAAAGTATGATTTTCCAATTTATATTTCAGTCCCTGCACTTCATAACTGATCATTGAAATAATCTACCTCTAGGAGAACGGTACGGTAACTAAGATTTATAAAATAGATAATTAATTAAAGAAATAAATCAATAGCTGTTGTGATCAATGGTTACTTTTATCTTCAATTATTTGATCGCTTAAACATACCCCTTAATGCAATTGATTTCATCCCAATATTCAGATTTTTCAACCAAATCAAAATGTTGTCATGATTAGAGTGACATCTTCATGAAAATATGTATGCGTACAGTGCAACAGGCCATTAAATTACTATTATATTATTATGATACACAATACCTGTTTGATATTTTAAATATATATTAGCCAAGGGCAGCCCCTTATATGCCATAAATTTCAAGGTCATTGGTTCACTAGAAGCTGAGATAGCTTTCACATGAAAGCTTGTTTTGTATTGGTCATAAGAAGGATATTGCTTGCAATTCAGGCCAAATATTAAGCCAATCAGTGATGCGTTTATTGAATGCTTCTACTGAATGATCTAGTCATTTAAACACACACTATTGACTTTGTGTATTGAGTGTATGAATGGTATTGTGAGCGATGCTAAACCATTGGGTAACTACTGG
>JXSR01S066279.1:65862-89454 GCA_000969725.1 Ophiothrix spiculata | reverse complement strand
TACTACTACTACATGTGATCTAACATCCAGCTAGAGATTTCAAAATGGATTTTGGATTTTGAAAAGGATCCATACAGTCCAGTACAAATTTGATTTATCGATGCCCCTTTACAGACCACCTGATTGAATTAGCACAACTATTCTGAATATATGACAAAACTTATGACAATATTGATGATCAATATGGTGTGTATAGTTTGAACATGGAGAGTTAAGCAATGGGCAGTTTCTTGACCAAATACACAATATCCTGCCTAAAAAGAACTATTGATCTGAATTATCACTGTGTAATTGTATGCAATATTGAATCAATTTTGAATTCAATAACATGGAAGTCGTCTGTACACTGAAAATGTTATGAGTTTAGGCCAAAAAAATAAATTGTTTGTTTGCCCTCCAATGGAAAAATTAAAATTTTAGGTCGGTTGTTTGATCTTTTTTTTTACTCTTCACATTTATTTTAAAGAATAATGTCATTCCATGGATTTTATCGTGAAAACCAAGCAATGCAGGGCTTAATCAAAGATTGTGGGTCATTATTTAGAGGAAATATGCATTTTATTCTACTTAATGTGACTTTATACTGCAAAATTTTACGTTTCCCATCGAAAATATTGAGTTTTCATATTTTACATGTTTGAAGAGAACAAAAAAAAAACTAAAATAACCAACACAAATTTTTGGCAATTTTAGGGTTGGTCTCGGAGGGCAAACAAACATATTTTTTTTGGGGGGCCTTATAAAGTATGGTTGGTAGGTCTGTAGTAGGAGGCAGGTAACAACCTGGAGAGTATCAATCATTTTAAAATCTCAGGGCTCACATCAATGTATAAGGCGAACATTCGCAAAGCTTCAGGGTTTAGTGTGATAAAGAACAGCAAAGCACCGTGGAGAAAATTGTGGAGCACCGTGGCGCAGTGGTTAGAGCATTGGATTCATAATTGTGAGGTTGTGGGTTCGAGCCCCAGCCCGGTCAGACATACACAGAAGTGGAGTCTGGCCTAAACGCTAAGAAAAATGGAGATGGGCACCACGGCCGTTAGCAAAACAAGCTTCGGTTTCGACTTTACCTTAGAACAGCAAAACATGCATTCGGTATTTTAAAAATCACAAAAATGTGTGAAAAATCAGGTAAAAAGTGTGATCTCCTGTTAACCCCCCGTTAGTTAACCAAGAACACAAAACGTCTTAGTAAACACTGATTTAAGGGCACAGTTAACCCCTCATTTTCTGAAATATTTCATGCTTTGTAACTCCGCAACCGATAAGTAAATCCAAATAAAAGTATACATTTCTAGATGTGGATTTTCATGTAGAAGATGATGGTTAGGTCAGTTTTGGACCAAAATGTATGATTTTGGACCAAGGTCCAAAAAACCCATGTTCTTGGACCATTAATTTGTAAACAACCTAACTGAATTTTAAAAAAATAAAAGTTGGACCTCGAATGCTTTTTAGAATCTAGAAACACATGTCTAGGAATGCATTTCTCAAATTTTTGATTTTTGACTTACTTTTTGAAATATTGCCAAAAATAGGTCCAAAATTGGCCCAAAATGATTTTTTGGTCATTTTTGGCCTATTTTAGGCCTATTTTTAGCAATATTTCAAAAAGTGAGGTAAAAATCTAAAATTTGAGAAATGCGTTCCTAGACATGTGTTTCTAGATTCTAAAAAGCATCCGAGGCCCAACTCTTATTTTTTCAAAATTTAGTTAGGTTGTTTGTAAATATAGTGGTCCAAGAACAAGGGTTTTTTGGACCTTGGTCCAAAATCATGCATTTTGGTCCAAAACTGACCTAACCATCATCTTGTACGTGAAAATCCACATCTAGAAATGTATGCTTTTATATGGGGTTACTTATCGGTTGCTGAGTTATAAGGCATACAATATTTCAGAAAAGGAGGGGTTAACTGTGCCCTTAATGATAACATCATGTGATCTATAGATTACTTTACGATAGAGATTATGGCCAAAATATACGGGTTCCGAGTCTAAAATAATTATATTGACGACAGGGAAGTTATTTAAACACAAATTTCACTTGAATAATGATACAAACAGCATTTTAGTCATCTGTGTTATCAGTTATGTTCATATGATGATGAATTAATGGAAATTATGGTGAATTGGCATTGAAAAAGTTTTGCAGTATAAAGTCACATCTATCGTCTCATAATTCAGACAACACAAAAACGATGTAAATTATTGTCAAAAACTATAAACATTATCATTGGAATAATGTACACCCCTATTCAAACATGAAATATTCGAAACCCAGTAAAGCTGTTCGCGCCGGATGTGTGCGTATACCTGCATCGCGCCGTAATTTTGAACGCGCGGCTCCACTGCGTTTCACGCTGAACGCAATGTCATCTATCGTCTCATAATGGATGGCCAAAAGTCCTTATTAGGAAGTAAAAAACCACTCAGTGACTAAGAATTTGCATTTCAATGGTGTGGGTTTGTATCCCACCGCTGCCGCCATCATATATTCCCACTTTAGGCACAATTTGCATTTCAATAGTGTGGGTTTGTATCCCACCGCTGCCGCCACCATATGATTCCCACTTCAGGCACAATTTGCATTTCAATGGTGTTTTTGTATCCCACTGCTGCCGCCATCATATGATTCCCACTTTAGGCACAATTTACATTTCAATGGTGTGGGTTTGTATCCCACTGCTGCCGCCATCAAATGATTCCCACTTTAGGCACAATTTGCATTTCAATGGTGTGGGTTTGTATCCCACCACTGCCGCCATCATATAATTCCCACATTAGGCACAATTTGCATTTCAATGGTGTGGGTTTGTATCCCACCACTGCCGCCATCAAAATGATTCCCACATTAGGCACAATTTGCATTTCAATGGTGTGGGTTTGTATCCCACCGCTGCCGCCATCATATGGTTCTTGTGCATTTGCTGTCCAAGCACCATCTTTGTGGAACAATCTGCCTGAGGACATTTGCAGCAAAAGCAAGTTTAGCATTTTCAAAACTTCTATTAAAACTTAATTATTTGAGCAATACTATTGCTAATTCTGCATTTCAACATTGTTCTCTGACTTTTTAATCTTATGCTGTAATTTGGTGGAGGAAAATGTACTTATTTTTAATGCTACTGTATTTTTAACTTTGTATTATGTTGTGTACTTCAAGATTTTTCATGTATCGGCGCTCAGAGGCTTTTTGTATCGAGCGCCTAAAAATGTCTTATTATTATTATTACCGTAAATATATTATATAGGCACAATTACAATTTGCATTTCAATGGTGTGGGTTTAATTTGTATCCCATTGCTGCCGCCATTATATATCTACCCAGTGGTTGTTAATTACATCAATCCAAGTACGTAGATTTGACACCAACATCAAAAAGAGGTATCAGCTCCTTCAATATATATTGTACATGTATGCAAATTTTAACAATGTGGTGCATAGATGCAGGATCAGGTTGACACGATTTGCATTTACCGTGTAAATGCGATGACTTATTTTCGACATCTGTGTCGAATCGAAGTACCTTAACCTGCCCTGAATCAACGTACATGTAGTGCCCGCTGGATACCAATAATAACATGATTAATGATCACATAAAAGCTCAAAATGCATCTACACATCCTAGTAAATGAGAATAGGTACCGTACCATGGAAAGATGTTAAAAGGGAACTGAAGGAAAAAATTTGCAAAATATACCATTATCTCGCAAAAAATTGAAATGAAACTGTCTAATTACCTCTGCTGCCAATCATTTGTTTAATGCATTCAGAGAAAAATGTCAGAAACCAAGTCTAGTCCTTAGTTTAGAACTTGCTGAAAGGCGTCAACAACAATAAGCATGGATGTAGATGTGTAGAGTAAAGCCAAGGTTTCTCAAATAAATTTGAATTATAAATACCACATCAAGATAAATACTCCAAACCTGAAGAAAATGTGTAATACATCAACTCCAACCAAGTTAAGTTTAAAAGTTGTACCGTCATCCACAATTGTCTTGGGCGGATGACTTAAAATTGGGCTACTTTTGCCATCTGCCCTCTGCCCGCAGCAGCTTTATTTTGCAATATTTTTTGTATTCAGAGGTATTTTGAACCTTTTACACGTCCAGCAATTTGATCATCAAATAATTGGATTAATTCTTCCCTAATTGGATTAAGACATCATTGGAAAGATTAATAATATTGATTATCCGAAACTTCCGTTAGGGCTCGTAAGTGGACATTTATTGCTTTCATGTCTAATTAGGTTGTTTGCTATAGATCCACTTCAAAGCGCCCGAAATTTGACAATTGGTTACATTTTGACACTTCAAAAAATTAGGCTACTTTGATAGCGTATGCCGCGGGTAAAAATTGTAATTTGCCGCGGTTTGAGGCTTTGGGTTTTTGGCAACACTGGTGGTAGTTAGAGGGGTACAGACCTAACGCTCCGATCACTCTGCAATTCTCTGTATTTAAGGCCTGGTTGGGGAAGCCAATACATGCCCGATGTCTATAAGCTTAGCCTTAGCATTGCCATTTAAAACCCAGCAGTCCACTATAAACTATAGGATTATTACTATTTATTACAACTGGTATAAAATGAATAGAAATAATAACAATCTGGGTAATACTGTAGTACTATACATCCAAATCCGTTCCACTTCAGTGGTAAAATTATAAATTGAACTGCTATCAATCACCAATGCAACCAATGCTATTAAATTCAATTGATACACATAAACATGCAAAACAATCCACAAAGTTATCATTCAAAAAAACAGGCCTTAACCACAATCGACGGGCTTCAAACTTGTTACAGCTATGGCACAGAGTATATTCTAACTGGACATTTACCCAGTCAAGATGTCATTAATTCTTACCTGATGTTATGGAATCTTTATGTCCTGGTTCCAGACCTCCAGCCTTGAAGACGTCCGCCATGATCGCAAGCTGATTTCGTGTAATTGATCGATATAATTGCTGTACATGTAAATAATGTGCATTGATAAGTTGGTGAGTTCGTGAACCTTGTTTTTCTAGAGGGCGCTATGTAATTTTTGATTTTTCCCTGATTTTTCCCCTGTTTTCCCCCTGATTTTTCTGTTGAGGACAAGTTTGTCGAGTACTTCATAACCATGGAAATAGTAGTATTTCCATGTTCTAACCAAGGACTATTTAAATTTAAATAGTCCTTGTTCTAACAAAACAATGCCTTGCAAGTCTTTAGTCTAATATTTTGCTATCAAAATTGTATAGGCCTACTTGTGTCTTACAACATACGCCTACATCTATGTAAAATACAGGTTGAAAATATCTAGCTAACATTTTTACCACTTTGCAATCTAAATATTTAAGAAACTTGCAATTAGCCTATATTGAAAAGCGTATTACTCCGGGGTATTAAGCCCTACTATTAGTACTTCTGGGCCTACGTGTAGGATTTTTGTCTATTATTGACAAAGATTCATTATTATAAGAGACAAAAGTTAGCCGCCGGGTACCACCCAAGTATGATGTTGCAGGCATAGCTTGACCCAGTTTTTCAAAACACCCGACCCCCTAAATGGTGGAGGGTTTATCCTTTTTTCCCTATCCCTATTCACACCCTAAATTGGTATTTTTATTATTAGGCCTACTGTTTTCACACTTGGCTCGGGTTTGAAAAAGTACCCTATTTCTTGAAAATTACCTCAAAAACCAAGAAAAACGGACAGGTCTCTCAGCTCGCGACTTGCAATATAGGAACTATTATAGGCCTATATGCAATGGCGTAACAGAGGTTGGTCGCCACGGTGGGGGTGGGATTGGGTGGAGGGGCAAAGCCCAAAAATTCCCCCCTGACGAAACTTCTAACCCCTCCCCTTACTCTTACTCTCCCGCTCATTTTTTTTACCTAAATTTGTTATAAAGTATTGGAAGCGCGAAAACGCGAAAAAATGTTGCAGCTTGAAACAAAGTTGCAAAGTTTATTTAAGAAATTGACATAATACTCCCGATAATACTAATAGCTAAAAATTCGCGCCACTGAATAAAAGTGGGTGGCATTTGGGTGTGGAGGGGACAAGGTTTGTGACTGGAGAGAGGGGCAAAAGGACCAAGATGGTAAAGTGGCACCTCCTTCAAAGCGTGGGTGTCCAGGGGCGTACTCCGGAAGCTTTCGGTTCCTGGCGCTTTTGCACCTCTAGCTAGTGGTATTTTGCCTACCCTTTAACCCTAAAAGAGCCGGGCTTTTTCGACCCATCTCACAGCCGGGGAGGCGGCGGATCATCAAAAAACGCGAAAATCACCATCAATCGCCAAAACTTCATGATTTTTCGCTATTTTTTCAAGAAAAAGTTGCATTTTTTTAGCAATGATGTGTGTCAAAGTACAGAGTGTCCACGAATTATTTATACTCGGTTTCAAAAAATCAGAAAAAACATTAAATCATAATTTTTCATAAAACCAACAGCTTTTCTACATTTAATAGATAGGTCTTCTACATTTTCCATAGGTTTCATCAACTTATCATGCTTCATTGCTTTGTGCGATGACGTAATTGAAAATTGATGCAAACAAGCTTTTGATCTGCTCTCTAAATGTAAAACGAGTGGAAAGAGTGAAAATTCACTCAAAAAGGAGTGAAGGGAGTTAAACGCAGGACAATCCGATTTCGAGTGGAAATTTTTCACTCTAAAATGAGTGTAAAAGTTAAATTTTCACTCCCAAAAGAGTGGAAAATTGTCATCAAAAATCCCATTTTACTCCTTTTAGAGCGTTTTTCCACTCAAAAACGTATACTGTCCTGCGTTTAACTCCTACAAAGAGTGGAAATTCACTCTTTTACATTTAGTGCGTACAAATATTCATGCATGTGTAGTATGCATATACTTACTAATGTTTTTAAAGTTTAATGAATACACCTCAACCAAATTCAAATCTTGATTCTTACCCTCTGTAATTTTCTGTGATCTACAAAAAGCATTATCTTACAGACTTCTGATTCTACATACTTGGAAGAGCGAGATATGGTCTTAATCAGATATGGATCAGGACACCATATTGAGTTTTTTTGCCGACAACCACAGTTGAGGAACCACAGTTCTGTTGATTATGTCAACTTCCCCGCGTTGAAGTTTCCGTCAACAAAAAATGGTCCTGGGTCCTAAGGGGTCCTAATATTGAGTTGTTACCCATATTAATACCCATCCAAACTACTAACCTCTGGTTTTCATTATATTAGTAAAATGTCAAATGTAACGTTTCTCGGTGGGTATCCCTTAGGCGTGTAACATCTTATAAAGCTGTTCAAGCATAACCAAAATCACTGTTTCTGTCTCAAAGACACTCAATATCCATCAGAGGCAATTAATAAAACCTAATTGTATTTTAGTTTTACTTTAGAAACGTAACATATTTTAGAAAAGTAAAAGAGTTAGTTTTAACTTGAATGTTTAATTTGAACATTTCTCTGATTACAAATTTGTAATTCGCAAAATATACCCTGTTTGGAAAAATCGCTATAACTTTCGACAGGAACATACGATTTGAAAAATACAAAATTCTTCAGAAACCTAAACACATGTTTAACTTGTAAATTAACAAGATTTGACCAAAACTTTACCCACTGCTCTACAAAAAAAAATCTGAAAGTCGGGTATAAATCATTCGTGGACACTCTGTATGTTCTTACTCCAAATAAATAGGAGTGGAAGTGTATCCTGATAACAAAAAACACGATTTGTGTGTAATTTCCATTGAAAATCAGTTTTTGTTCAGTTTTTCGTTTGACCCAGCGTGCCATTATGCAACGCCACGTCCCAACCCTAGGTATAATTTTCACAAAAATGGTCTTAAAAGAAGCGCAAGGCATTTTAGGAAAAAGGTCAAGAAGTTTCAGCGCGAAAAAAATATCAACCGGCGGAGGTATAATAAAAAATGTCGGAAGGGGAATTCAGCCCGCCCACCACCCCCCCCGGCTCTTTTAGGGTTAATCTCCTTTTCCCTTCCCCTCCGTTTTTCCCTTTTCTCTTTCTTTTTCTTTCCTCTTTTCTCCTTTTTCTTTCCTCTTTTGCTATCTTCTTCCTCTTTTTTTCCCTTTTCTTCTCCTCCGCCTCTTTCTTTACCCCTTTTCTTCCTCTTTTTTTTCTTTTCCCTTTTTTTTCTTTCCCCCCCCCCCCCTAAATTGTCTCCAGGGGGCAGTTTGCCCCCTCCCCCGGTTGTTATGCCAGTGTTTAAAACAAATCGACCTCCTCTTTCTGTCGAACCTAGGGTTTTTGGCTCTCAGTCTCTGATCAAACTCAGAAAGGGTAGATGATTTTTGTGTTGAAATTGCCAATAAAAATGTTACCTGGTAACAGACCTTTAAGAGATTTCCCATGATTTTCCAAAATTTGAAAAAATCTACAGAAAATGTACCTACTTTAGTAGTGGAAACACAGTTATAAGTCAGAAATCAAAAACGATCTTAACCAACCCCATTCCCAACGTTGTAGGACATGTTTCTTATTTTGAGTTTTTCACCTCGTGCTCCATTCTTTCCTTGCTGACTTGTGTTTGTGCTTTCTTGTTTGCGTGCTTCATTCCTCCTTGCTTACTTGTGTTTGTGCGTTCTTGTTTACGTGCTTCATTCCTTCCTTGCTCACTTGTGTTTGTGCTTTCTTGTTTGCGTGCTTCATTCCTTCCTTGCTGACTTGTGTTTGTGCTTTATTATTTGCGTGCTTCATTCCTTCCTTGCTGACTTGTGTTTGTGCTTTATTATTTGCGTGCTTCATTCCTTCCTTGCTGACTTGTGTTTGTGGTTTCTTGCTTGCCTGCTACATTCCTTCCTTTCTCACTTGTGTTTGTGCTTTCTTATTTGCGTGCTTCATTCCTTCCTTGCTGACTTGTGTTTGTGCTTTCTTGCTTGTGTGCTTCATTCCTTCCTTGCTCATTTGTGTTTGTGCTTTCTTCTTTGCGTGCTTCATTCCTTCCTTGCTCACTTGTGTTTGTGCTTTCTTGCTTGTGTGCTTCATTCCTTCCTTGCTCACTTGTGTTTGTGCTTTATTGTTTGTTTTTCATTCCTTCCTTGCTCATTTGTGTTTGTGCTTTCTTGTTTGCGTGCTTCATTCCCTCCTTGCTAACTTGTGTTTGTGTTTTCTTGTTTGCGTGCTTCATTCCTTCCTTGCTCACTTGTGTCTGTGCTTTCTTGTTTGCGTGCTTCATTCCCTTTCTTGTTTGCGTGCTTCATTCCCTCCTTGCTCACTTGTGTCTGTGCTTTCTTGTTTGCGTGCTTCATTCCTTCCTTGCTCACTTGTGTTTGTGCTTTCTTGTTTGCATGCTTCATTCCTTCCTTGCTCACTTGTGTTTATCTTTTCTTGTTTGCATGCTTTATTCTTTTCTTGCTCACTTCCATTTGTGCTTTCTTACTTCGGCTTTTTTTTTAGAGCTATGATACAAAATATCTATCCTAGGTATTTCTTGGAATAAGTTCATCAGGACTGTTATGAAATCATATTATTGGTAAATTATAGTTTAAAAGTCAAATTTGTTACTCACGTTTAGACGGTTTCATCACATGGTTTTTATCCGCGATATGGTCTGTGACAGCAGATTTGTGTAATTCATCCACTGACTCCTTTCTACTAGCACGTGTATATCTCCTATTGTCCAATTTTTGAGCATCTTTCATATGTGTGGTGCTCTGGCATAATGAGCGGAAAGTCGCGATTTTCAAAATTGAGTTTATGGCATATTTTAATTCTCTATAATCTCAGCTTTCGAATGATATATAATATGTCATACTTTCTTTCTACAATTTTCATTTAGAGATAGAAACACAAGGCAGTCCACTCAAAATCTGGCAGTAAAAAACTGTCGCAAATCGATTTTAAAGATACTGTTTACTATAGTGTATAATAGCAAAACGCGATCAATTACCCGTGAATAAATACGCTTCCCGGCGTAATTGACCTTCAAAACGCGAAATATAGGTTCACACTAATGTATTTATTTGTTTTATGTCAAAAAACGAAATTTGATCTTTTCATCATATTTTTACTTTAGCAGCCATTTATTCAAAATCTTCAATCGCGACTTTCCGCTCATTATGCCAGAGCACCACACATATGTTCTTTCAAACGAGTTCACTGGGATTCAGCCAAAATTGTTGGCAAAGTCTCTGACAGACAAACAAGATGGATCAGGGAATCAATATGGATCAGGAAGTGGGGGACCAATGTTATAAATCGTGATTAAGGAATTTACTCATATGTATACGACAGGCTGCGTACAGAATGAACTTTGCACCCTAAGGAGAGAAACATCATTCAAGCCATAGGAGTGAAGCGGCCAAGTTGGCGCATTACTGAAGAAGTCTTCCATTGGAAGACGAAACCGTCTAAACGTGAGTAACAAATTGGACTTGTAAAACATAATTTACCAATTAATATCTACTATAGATTATTGGAAACTGGGGGCTAGAGGCTCACATTCACAAGTCACTTTGGGTAGGTATTCTAAACCATTGCTCAAATTAAGTACAGTGACAATTTGTATTATCACATTGGTATCAAACTCCCGGGGGGGGGGGGGCACTCAATTTTGAAAGTGGTAGGTATGTTAGGCGCTTTGCGCCAAAATTGGGGGCAGGTGAACTGATTTTCTGTAAAAAATGGACCTTAGAAACCGATTTTTGAGGGTCTAGTGAACTGAAATTTTGGCCAAAAATAGCCTCCTGAACTGAAAATTTTTGCATTTCCTGATCAATTTATGCAGTTAGAGCTCAAATTTTGTAGTTTTTCTAAAAAACGGGGTCAAAAGAACTGAATCACGCTGAAAATGGGGATCAAGTGAGCGGCCTGAAAAAGGGGGTCTTGACCGCCGGACATGTATATCCTGCCCCACATATGTGAGTGCCCCCCCCCAAACTAGGAAAAATGGTTGAATTAAAGGGACTGGCCTAGATTCTTCCCACTAATTTTTTACCTAAATATTTTTACATGAATCAATAGAACATGTTTATCATAATATAACCTACAAGTACTTTTCCATGATTTTGAGAATTATTGGAGAACATTGCATGTCTTTACCAACTTTATTTTTGCCGCCAGAGTATCTAGTTTCAAATATTTCAGATCGTTTTTACAGGTCTATGATGGGAAAACAAATTATTTTGGATGAAATTTTTTCTCTTTTTCTGGTAAATCCATCTAATGTACAAATTTAGGATAGTCACACTGCCATCACAAAATGAGATATTGGAAATTAATTCTCTCTCAATTTGAGCCAATTCTGTGTAAATTTTTGTACTTTTGTGGATTTTACTACACCTTTAAACTTTATATAGGTCATTTACATACATTTTTAATTCTAAGTGGAATCTACGCTAGTCCCTTAAATGACAAAAGTTCCCTTCATTGCCAATAAAAGTGCTTGTATTTGAAGCACTTTAGAAACACTTCTTAAAAGTGTTAAAATGGTGTATGGTAACATTTTACCTAAAATTTCTTGTAGTACTTGTTTCGCCACATTTGCCATATGTCTCAGATAGGGTATTCATTGAAACAGGTATGGTTTTGGATAGGGTATCCATTCCAATAGATATGGTAGATTTAGGGTACCAATTTTTAACAATAGTTGGTCTCACAACCCCTAACAAGTGGTTAAAGGATCTATGATACTTTAATTGATCCCTTTTCTTTGCAAAATTTTGTATTTTGATGGGTTTTCTTTTGCATCATTTGGCGCAAATATGGATTGTTTTTTTACAAAACCGTAATCTATTTTGAGTAAACTTGACTCAAATATGAGGGATTTGGTCCCGGTGGATTTGGTACATGTATGATGCCCCTTTTCTTGATAAATAAATAGTATTTGGATGAGTGGATTTTCATATTGCCCAGTGGTATGTCTCTACCCAAACCAAATTTGAGTGTCCCGGGACTTTCATTGAGGGGAAATAAGATCACAAACTAACATGTAAACGGTATTGTACATCTTTATGCAAGACATAGATATCATAATTTATTCATCTTAACATTTCTAAGAAAATACATACATTTTCACATGATCATTGAGAACATGGATTACCTTAATACCTATTTACCAGAGTGTAATTTTTAGTTTTTATGCATTTTACATATGGTAACTTTTCTCATTACTGGGAAACCCACCTTATGGTAAAAACTTTACTTACTTCATCATGTGAGTGCAAAAAAGTCGTATCTGCAATGACTGCCATATGTGTTATTAACACCTTGTCATTAGAATGTAAAAAAATCCCTCAAAATTTCTCTCCCGTATGTCATTAGCTCTTGAAATGGTTCTTCAGGTGACTGTGTTATCTGAAGAACCATTTCAAGAACCACAGTCCAAAGACTGAACATTCTACAATGTACAATTTAAATTAATGTAAAATGGCAGCTATTGCAGATACGACTTTCTTGCACTTGCTTGATAACTTATTCTATATTTAGGTTTCAGGTTCAGGCTTGACCTGGCCAGGTCATTGTGCAGGCAAATAAAAATGAGAGTTAACTTGTAGACATACATACACCATGGAAG
Source organism: Ophiothrix spiculata (assembly GCA_000969725.1). Taxonomy (NCBI): domain Eukaryota; kingdom Metazoa; phylum Echinodermata; class Ophiuroidea; order Amphilepidida; family Ophiotrichidae; genus Ophiothrix; species Ophiothrix spiculata. The sequence goes on along the minus strand of JXSR01S066279.1, from coordinate 76,946 downwards.
ATAAATTCTTAAGTAAAATTCAACACTATTGTCCAAATGCAAAAAAGTGGTTTTAGAGTTAGATTGGGTTTAAATTCAGATCTGATTTAAGTCAAATTTTGTTTTACAGCTAGATGTATTTCCCTCAACAAATATAGTCATATTTTGTGCTGTTTCTAAGATTTTTTGTTGAATCTTCAATATTTGAAAGCTGTTTCAGTTCAAAACTGCTTCAAAAGTTCCTTTTATGGCAGTAGTAATTTTGACATTAACCCGGTCTAAATCTTAAACCTCTTTTGTGCATACGGACCTATAGGTTTAACATTTAGACTGGGTTTAAAGTTGACTGGGTCTAAGTCAAAAATACTACTGCCATAAAAGGACTTTTGTAGCACTTTTTCAGCTTATATTGAATGTGCAACCAAAAATCTTACAAACAACACAGAATATGACAATATTGGTTGAGGAAAATTACCTGTCAAACAAAATTTTCCTTAGACCAGGTTTATTCTTAAGCCTCTTTTGTTCCTATGGACCTAGGTGTTTACAAAAAGAGGAATGAATTTAGGATCAAAAATTGCTAGAAACAAATATACTCCTAGATTAACTTATTTCTTTGTGAATACCAGCTAATATATGTATTTTTTAAATTAATTTGCATACGTTGAAGAACTTCAGGCTGTACTTAGAAAATTGTCAAATGGTAAAGCTTCTGGCCTTGATGAAATACCTGCTGAGGTTTGGAAATCTGGTAGTTTCAACAACATACTACTAGATATCTGCAATGCTACGCTGCTTACAGGTGAAAAACCACAAGAATGGTCCCTAAGTGGAATAGTACCAATTCCTAAGAAGGGTGATCTCAGCAAGGCATCCAATTATAGGGGCATCAGCTTAACATCCATAGCAGCAAAGATCTTCAACCGCTTGATACTCAATCGCATTAGACCTCACATTGAACCTCTGCTTAGACCAAACCAAAATGGGTTTCGCGCTGAACGCTCAACTACTTCACACATCCTTGCCTTACGAAGACTTATAGAAGGAATCAAGGACAAGAATCTTGAATGTGTCATCACCTTCATAGACTTCAAGAAGGCCTTTGATTCAGTGCACAGAGGTAAAATGCTCAAGATTCTCACTGCTTATGGGATTCCGAATACCATCGTCGAAGCAATCAATACCATGTACAGCAGCACAAAAGCAGTTGTGTTATCACCAGATGGTGAAACTGAGGCTTTCGAGATATTAGCAGGAGTGCTACAGGGCGATACTTTAGCACCATACCTGTTCATCATTGTGCTAGATTACGTGATGAGAATGGCAATCAGAGAAGACAAGGACATGCTGGGCTTTACAGTAACACCTCGTAGAAGTCGAAGGCACCCTGCAGAAGTCATTACTGACCTAGATTTCGCAGATGACATTGCCTTGCTATCCGACACATTACAACAAGCTCAAGAACTGCTGACCAGAGTTGAGGATGCTGCTGCAACAGTTGGTCTTATGATGAATGCTTCAAAAACCAAAGTCATGGCATATAACATCAAGACTGATGTTGCACTGTCCACAATAGAGGGAAGTCAACTCGACCAGGTCCAAGACTTTCAATACCTGGGCTCTTGGGTAGATGAATCGGAAAAGGATTTCCATGTCCGAAAAGCCCTCGCATGGAAAGCTTGTAACAAAATGCGCCTTCTCTGGAAATCCAATCTACCAGACTTGTTAAAGATCAGCTTCTTCCGTGCAGCCATAGAAAGTATTCTGTTGTATGGCTCAGAAGGGTGGACACTGACAGAAAGACTTGAAGCCAGGTTAGATGGGTGCTACACCAGACTATTAATGATGGTTCAAAACCTTAACTGGAGAGATCATCCTACCAGGGAGGTAATATATGGTGATTTACCCAAACTATCAGAAATAGTGAGAGGTCGCCGCCTAAACTTTGCAGCTCACTGTGCTAGACGGCTTGAGGAACCAGTGTCTGGATTAGTGTTCTGGACGCCCACCCAAGGGACACGTACACAGGGAAGACCAAGGCTGACCTACCCAGTACTTCTTACACAGGATATCAAAACGAACTTCTCAAACTCATGCTAAACAGACAGCAGTGGAAAAAATTCATCATGGCTTCCGACCGCGGTCGACATAGATAGATAGATAGAGTTGGTTCAAAAGCTTAACACCATATTGGTCTAATTGTTTGGCAACTTGTGCTACACTAAAGCTGGTTTCAGACTAGCCTGTCGTGTTGTCATACGACCAGTGTGACATCAAAACAAAAATTTAAAGTGCGCAAACTTGACCTTGTCCCATCTCCTTGCCGTACGTTAAGCCGATATATCGATTACCCTGTTGTGATGGTTGTAACGACACGATATTTTGAGTTGGAATAAATTTAACTTTTCTTGCGACAGACCATTGCGGCAATATCCAAATGTGTCATGCAACAGTACAACAACTCAAAATTGCAAATGTTTGGCCTTGTGCCGCAACGACAGCTAGTCTGAAACCACCTTAAGGGCACAGTTAACCCCTCATTTTCTGAAATATTTTACGCTTTGTAACTCAGCAACCGATAAGTAAACCCATATAAAAGTATACATTTCTAGATGTGGATTTTCATGTAGAAGATGATGGTTAGGTCAGTTTTGGACCAAAATATACGATTTTGGACAAAGGTCCAAAAAAACCATGTTCTTGAACCATCAATTTGTAAACAACCTAACTAAATTTTGAAAAAATAAAAGTTGGACCTCGGATGCTTTTTAGAATCTAGAAACACATGTCTAGGAACGCATTTTTCAAATTTTTGATTTTCACCTTATTTTTTGAAATATTGCCAAAAATAGGCCAAAAATGACAAAAAAATCATTTTGGGCCAATTTTGGACCTATTTCAAAAAGTAAGTCAAAAATTAAAAATTTGAGAAATGCGTTCCTAGACATGTGTTTCTAGATTCTAAAAAGCATTCGAGGTTCAACTTTTATTTTTTCAAAATTTAGTTAGGTTGTTTGTAAATATAGTGGTCCAAGAACAAAGGTTTTTTGAACCTTGGTCCAAAATCATACATTTTGGTCCAAAAATGACCTAACCGTCATCTTCTACATCAAAATCCACATCTAGAAATGTATACTTTTATATGGAGAGACTTATTGGTTGCTGAGTTACCATTTTGGTTACAAGGCATACAATATTTCAGAAAATGAGGGGTTAACTGTGCCCTTAATTGTAAATTTCCCAACATTCTTAATCTGATTTATAACAGAGAATGTTCGTCTCAGATTTACAGTTCTGGTCTTGTGTACAAGTGTTTATAACTTGGTTGACATGAATCCTTTAATCCCATTGGTTGAAACCCCACGTAATATACAACCATATTACATTTTAGGTCTAAAAATAACCACAATTGCATATTCAGAGTTTATTGAGCAGAGCATACTATGTGTGATGTGTCTTCACGCAGATCTGTATATATTGGTTGACTTGTGTTATTTCTTAACATAATTTGTAACATTTCTGATAAAAATATGCATATTTTTCATTTATATCAATAATATACATGTATACCAAGTGATAACGAATTTGTAACTCATTGTTTGTTTTTAAGCAATGTGGGAAGATATCTATGGTTGGGTGCTGATGAACCAAACCATCTATCTCTTCCAATTGCGTGAACAAATAAAAGGTAATCAAAGCTCTTTATTTTTCAATGTACAGTTTGTTCATCTCCTAACTTCAGATCGTCATGATTGCAAGAAAGTCTTATCTGCAATAGCTGCCATTTGTCATTAATGTTGATTGCACACTGTATAATCTCCAGTATTGGGTCAGTGGCTCTTGAAATAGTTCTTCAGGTGACACCTGAAGAACCATTTCAAGAACCACTGACATATGGTAGGAAAATTTTGGGTGATTTTCACATTCTAGTGACTATAGGTGTCAAATAAATAAGGCAGCCATTGCAGATACAACTGTCTTGCATTTGCATGATGAGATATGTTTATATGGTTTAGGCAAACGAGTTGGAAAACAGTTGACAGCCAGCTTTAAATGTATACAATTTTTTGGGAATTCCAGGAAACCAACTGTCATACAAATGAGTGAATGATCTTAGTCATCCAGTAGTAGTAAACATGGGTAAAAGGGTATATGTGTTTACTGGACTCTTGTTTTAGCATTAAAACCATTCCGAGTCATCTGTCACGTGACCTTTTTTGCGGTTCAAAACCTGACAAAGTGTTGCAGGGGCAACATGAAATGTAGCTTGCTAAAACAAGTAAGTCCACCAAACAGATTTACTCTTTTACTTAACTGTCATACAGTTTTTCTACAGTAAAATCAGTCAAGACTACATTTTCTATTTCAATCATGACTGTATACTCCCAAATTCTTAAATACAAATCATAGCTTCTACGTTACATCCCCTTTTCAGTTGTCCATCAAGTGTCACCACCTTGGGGCCACCCAACTTTGGTTTTCATATGAGTATAAGGCTCCGAATTCTGAACCTGGGGTTTACGAAACAGAGGATTTATATTGAAAAGACGGTCTAGAGAACTGAAGTAACCCTCAGTGATATTGACCCTTGTGAGCTAATTTTTTAGGCAAATTAAAGCTCTTGACTCAAAAGTTCCAATATTTTTGCTTGAAATGGGGGTCTCTAAATTTTCAACTTGAAATAGGGGGTTTCTAATCTTTCAAAAAAGTCTTATGAGTCAACTGAATAATGTGTATAAAAGAGGTCTAGGGAGTGACAGACAGGGTGTAAGAGGGTCTTTAGGGTTGCACATACCCGTACCATCTTTCCACGTCAATGCCTCCCCAGGGTTACCATTTATTGTAGCACAATATTTTGAATGCATTTGACAGTATACATATGTGCATTTTGCAACAGTATATGCACATGCTAAAAATCTATTGCATGCTTTGCCCGGGGGGGGGGGCACTCACATATGTGGACAGGATATATATGTCCGGCGGTCAAGACCCCCTTTTTCAGGCCGCCAGGCCGCTCACTAGATCCCCATTTTCAGCGTGATTCAGTTCTTTTGACCCCGTTTTTTAGAAAAACTGCAAAATTTTAGCTCTAACTGCATAAATTGCTCAGGAAATGCGAAAAGTTTCAGTTCAGGAGGCTATTTTTGACCAAAATTTCAGTTCACTAGACCCCCAAAAATTGGTTTCAAAGGTCCATTTTTTACAGAAAATCAGTTCACCTGCCCCCAATTTCGGCGCTTTGCGCCGGACATACCTACCACTTTCAAAGTTGAGTGCCCCCCCCGGGATGCTTTGGTTTGTACTCAAAATTGGTGGACCATTATAATAATAATGCTATCTCTTGTCATTTCACAGAATATATAACCCTGTTACAACCAGTCAACATATCCAAAAATTTAAGCCGGTGTAAGTTGTAAACACACAAATGAACAAAATACATTTTTTTCAACATGAATTTTAAACTGGCAACCACACAATAAAAATGACAGTCAGCGGAAAAATCACTGACCATCCAGGATTCGAACCTTGGACCTTGGCATAAATTTACTAGTGCCACGCTCTACCAACTGAGCTAATGAGTCAGATGGGGAAGAGCAGTCAATTTTTTTTTATATCTATAGGCCTTCAGTTCTAACCCCGTTCAAAAACAAAATACATGTTTGTTATGAAGCATCCTATCCATTGAATATATACTTCATAAAAAAATGATAAGACATTCTTGAAAAGTAAACATAATCATAATAAATGGGACAAAGCAGATACCCTAACCATAAATGACAAACTTGATCATAAAGCCTTTAAATTTGTTCAGTTGAATTTTCATTGCTCCAGCTGAAGTCAGCTTCAGAGTTTTTGGTATTAATGCTTTGGTAAAACTCTTTGACTCCTGTTCTTTAATGTGAGCATTCAGATCATAATGGGAAAGAGAGCTTTCGTTACTCTATAAAATGTCATCTTCAAAGCTTTATGTGCTTTGTAAACATGTTACCTTGGTTTATACAATTTTATGTGAACATTTATTCCATATTGGAAAAGTAAAGCTTTCAATACTCTAGTTCATGTAATCTTCAACATCCTTAAACATATTCGAGTGTTAAAGTGAAAACCCATGTTCAATATGATTTTCATGTAACCATTCAGTTCCTATATGAAGCATGGGGATTCTTTGCTCTAACAAATATCATACATAGTTCTTCTTAGCTCAGTCGGTTAGTTACCCGACTGTTACACATAAGATATTGATCGTTTCGTGTTTGGGTCCAGCTGGAGCCGAGTGTGCGAAATCTGTATATTGTATGAGGGTGTGAATTGCTCAAGCTAGGGTTGCGCCAATTTATGTAGGCCGCATTAAGCCCTTTGGCCCCATGGAGTCCAGGTAGTATTTAACCCAATGATTGGAACTGCTCTGTTAAGTGTGCTGAGGCCGTGTGGAATTACAAGTCAGGGGAGCCGCGTAGTGCACTATAAATCACCTGCAATTTATCTTCAGACATTTCGGTAAACTGCGTTAAGGAGACATAACCCTTGGCCTTTGAGTCTTATGTGAACATTCAGTTAAATACAGGGGTGCATGAGAATAAGCTGATAAAAATGCTAAAAGTAAAAACAAAATGCCCAAATAAGCTGAAAAAGAAAGAAAAAGCTGAAATTATGACTATTTTACTGAATTCTCAAACCCCTGTAAGTAATACGCCTCAAAAAGGGGACAGAATCCTTGGTCTTCAGCTAGCTCTTTCATGTAAGCATTTAGTTCATTACTGTAGTTGATGTTATCTTTGAAGCTTATGTTCTATAGTGTTCAGGTGACAAACACTGGTCAATAGGTCTTATATGTGAACATTAAGCTCATATTGGTAGGACATGTGTTATTATAAACACTGGTCAATAGGCCTATTGCAGGTTTCGCCATTTTGGGGAGAGCCTCGACCTGGCTTGCGAGATGAATGGGAAGTTACATAATATTATGATTAACAGTTTGATTCCCTCTTTCTTTGACCTTGCATGAAGTGACTACATCATTACGTAACATATTAGTTTAATTGACTGTCAAATCGAGGCTCTCCCCGCAAATGGCGAACCGTGCAAGTAGTGAATAGGTCTTCTATGTGAACATTAAGCTCATACTGTGTTATAACTCAGCTGATGTCATTTACAGAGCTTTCGATATCACTGCATGAAGGTGACAAAAACCGTGGTCCATAAGTTATTTATTTGAACAGAAAGTTCGCATTACGAGGGAGAGCTTAAATCACAACTCGAACTTGTGTGACATCTTTGCAGCTTTTGATATTATACTATTTTAAGGTTATGACAAAAACCTTAGACTTAGGTTGTGTTCACACATAATAGTCATGACTGCTCATGTCTAGTTTGTGTGTGAGTTGTGAGCAGCTCTAGAGCAAGTCTACTTAAGCAATTTATTTCACACATGGACATAACTTGCGCGTTAAAAGTAGTGGCTCACGAGCACAGACACACACACATCGAGTGACTTGAAATCACTTTTAGTCGCTAGCCAGACACTTTCTATATACATTCACACTTGTAATTGGCTCGTAAGCGGCTCACCAGTGGGTGAAATAGCCATGACTAAATGCTCATGTGCACTGAACATGCCCTTAGTCTTATGTTGAACATTTAGTTTTTATAATGTTAGGGTTAAGCTTTCATCAGATAGTATTAAGGGATGCACCATTAGATTTCCAGGGGGGAGAAGGAAGTTGGGTTTGGGGTTGATTTTTTTTTTCGCGCCCCATTCGGGAGCGATTTACCCCCCTGGAAATTCTGTTTTTCTGCCTATTCCATGTTCAGGGGGGAATTTTTTTTCTTCTGCCTGGGGAGGGGGAATTTTTTTTTTCCACAAAACTTCCTGCTCCCCCTGGAAATCTTATGGTGCTCCCTAACTGCATTCTGGGGCCAAAACCTTGGGCTATAACACATCTTTTCTGTGACTATTCAGTTCAGTTCTTCATCTGACTGGCAAATTCTGCTTCCACCATCTTCTTGTACTCGTCAAGTCCGCCTTCCATTGATTTGACCGTGTTATTGTTGCATACCCATAATTCCTTGCAAATCATTCGTATAAGACTCTCGTCGTGAGATACTAATATGACTCCTCCCTAAAATGAAAAAAAGATAGAGAAGTTGTTAAGAAACTTATGAAAAAAATGAACATTACAACTTTACTTTGTCATTTTAAGTGAGATTCTGTATAGTGGTAGAAACAAACTTTTGAAAGACATACACTAAACTTTGATTGCAACACATCATCAGCTATAGCACATCCAAAAGTACTACTTAGGGTATGCAAATTGTTATTATTATTACACCTCATAAACATTCATGAACAAATCATGATCATTCATTTACCGGTCACGAACTACTTCCAGGTTGGTAGTGTTTACTACTTTCCCTACAAACTCATCCCCAGAGTGACAGTGAGATGTAATAAAACAAAATACTTCAGTGAAGGAGTGCAATCTATCTATCCCTCTGTACTGGCTATGAGACTATTATCCGTTGGCCACAGTACCTTGGGAAAGATAGATTTCACTACTTCACCTCAAACCATGTAGTATTTACATATTATTACAACACAAGCATTTATATATTGCCCCATAAAGAAAGGAGTGCTTTACAAAAAAAACAAATACAAAGCAACAATAAACATACAAATGTCAGCAAAGTTATGGGAACAACTAATAGTTTATTCAGAGTCTGTCAATATGCATCGCACGACGCCCATCGACGCGCAGTCTTGAACACGCGCTATGCACAACTGCGTGTTGATGGGTATCGATTGATTCATATCACAAGACTCTGAATAAACCATTTGATTTCAGCTTCCGCTTAAACTGCGTGTTGATGGGCATCGATTTATTCATATCAACAAGACTCTGAAAAAACCATTTGATTTCAGCTTCCGCTTAAACATACGAAAGTGTGAGCTTCACGCAGACAAATAGGGAGATCGTTCCAAGGTCGAGCAACTGCAACAGTAAAGATCATGTCACCAGCATGTTGTAATAATCTGGAAACGATGAGTTTGGTTTGGTGTGAGGAAGAATATGCAGTCTTTGCCTATATTCTGTCAATTCAGTATTTTGAAGGTGCACAAGTAGCTGCAGTTGGAGCAATATCATTCAAGGCTTGGTTATTATTTTAAAAATGCTGTACTCACCTTGAATTTATTTAAGGCATTCCCTAATGCTTCTACTGTGGCAATATCTAGATGGTTGGTAGGTTCGTCAAGTATGAAGAAGTTTGGACTGAAAGAATAAGTCATCAAAAATATGGTCAGATAATATTGTAATATGAAGAGTATATTCAACCTATGTTGTGAGGAGTGGAATCTCTTTAAAAAAATGAGGCTTCAACAAAAATTATGAACTTCAATGAGTGTTTCACTGGAATCAAACCCACACCAAATTAGTGTACGGCAAAACCTCTGCCCAGTGTACTAAAATGCCCCTTACCGGACCTGACAGATTCATTAAATTCTTTAAATCCAAGTCAGACCCAACACACTACAGGACAAGATCCCTGCCCATTGCAGTATGGTGCTCCTTGCCTTAGACCAACTCACCTAACTCACGCTCCCCCAAAAAAAAAAAAAAATCTGCATTCCTAGGAATATAACTCAAGCCTAATTCACATAGGGCACAGTTCTTGGCTATGGTGCTCTTTTACAGGGAAACCAAAAACTTTTTCGAATCAAACAAAGGCCCAATACACTACAGGACAAACTCCCGAACCACTGCACCATGCTCCCTGCAAATTAATTAAAAAAACTTTTGCGCACTTGGAATCATATTCAGGTCTTAGGTATGTATGGAAATATCCCTAACTACTGCAAATTAAAGCTTCAAAAGGAACCTTTAAAACATCCAAGCATGTGGATTCCAACCTGTGCATAGTGTCTAGGGCAAGGTCCCTGACTAATGATCTGAGGTGCTCTTTACCAAGACTCAAAACATTCTTAACTCTTTCACTCCGGAATAAAATTTTAACAATCTGTCCTATTTGGACGGCAAGCCGCTCAGAGCGGCTCACAGACACCTCACTTTATGATAGTATATGATAATTGTAGTGCACCAGGGTTACCCTCTTTGCTAATAAAGATGATGGTGTTAGTTAGCCATTTATTTCAACTGCTTGCTGGCGAATTTTCAATCAATTTGGCCTTGTAGTTTTATTTTTAGAACAATTTGAAAAAAAGGCGTCGAATTAGAAATTCCGGCCAATTGTACACGCATTTGAGAGCCGCTGTGAGTGGCTTGCCGGAGTGAAAGAGTTATATTCCTAATAGCATAAACCTAGGCAATATCATATATGGCAAAACCCCTGAACACAGTACTATGGTGTTCCATAAAACAATCCAACCCAAGGAAAAGTCCATTTAGATAAATGGGGCTTGCTCACTGAACTTTTCCCTCCACTAAATTGCTCCTCAATCATTTGCAAGGTCTATCTAGCTTTACTAACACAGAACCAATTCATGTATGGACAGATCCCTGAATACTGTCCTTACATTCCCAAAACAGAACTAGGACCCCATTCACTTTCTTGCATTTACAGGAATCAAACCCAAGCCCAATTATGCATATAATGCCCAATTCTTGATCACTCTCCTATATGCTGGTCCTTGTAAGAAGCATATCCCTAGCCTAGGAGCTCGTGTGGTCTAGCGGAACAGAGCAGGACTCCGAATCAGTAGGTTGTGAGTTCGTGCCCCGCTACGGCCAACGGGTTATGTCCTTGGGCAAGACATTTAATCCTAATTGCTTCGTTGACCCAAGCGTTATCATGGGTAGTTACTAGGAATATACTCAATAGGCGCCGTGATTTGTAAGGCAGCTGCGTAAGTTGGTTATAGTCTATTGGTAACGGAATAAATGTAAAGCGCTTTGATCAATTCTGGAAAAAGCGCTATATAAGCACCGACATTTATTTATTTACTTACTTTCCTGCACACATTAATGCAAAGGCCACTCTGCTTTTCTGTCCTCCTGATAGACTTGATACAAGCCTAGCCTACTTACTTTCCTGCACACATTAATGCAAAGGCCACTCTGCTTTTCTGTCCTCCTGATAGACTTGATACA
>JXSR01S066279.1:38831-62425 GCA_000969725.1 Ophiothrix spiculata | reverse complement strand
TTGAACTATAGCAAGCCTCCAGATTTGTTTGAACCAGTGACGCTTTTTCGAGGTAATATTTATCGTATTGAATAACGTGACTAGTAAGTCTACACACTAGCAAGCCTTTGGACTGGCGAGCGGACCCTTCTCTTTATTATCACATTAACAGAGGATGTGTAGGGTTGTGTACAAAATTCAAGAGAGAAAACAGGGCAAAGTTAAATACACTCACTATTAAAGACTTTGTTTTCAAAAAGCTTCACACTTTCATTTATTTTTGCCAAAAACATGTCCATTGCATTAACACAACATTATCCTGTCTCATCAGATTATCACAATTTCAAGGCTTAAATCAAAATTGAGATTTTAGCTTGGAAACTGCAGATAAAATCCAAGCTTATAAATGTGATACTTTTGCAATTAATTATTGACTTATTAGTTTTATTAGTTTGGAAAATATGATGAAAATTTATGAAAATTGCTTGGAATTTCTTCTTATTTTTACAACTTTTTCATTGCCGTAAAACCTCATTATAAAGAAGTTTCAAATTATGATGTGACGTCTCTTATTCCCTAAATTGAGATGACTATAAACGCTGGGGAGACTTTGAACAAAACTTTTGACAAGTGGGTTCACGACACACTAATCTTGCTTGATGGTGGTTTGTAAAGGCTTTACAACCATCAATAGTTGATAGTTAAAATCCTTTAAAATCCACTATCAGGCGACATGAGTTGTTCACAAAACCACCTTGTTGAATGAAATATTGTTCAAAGTCACTCCCAAAGTCACCAAGTCTACAGTATGTACAAAAACTGCTTGTTCAAAGTCACCCAGTTTATAGTATGTACAAACCTGGTCGTTTAAAGTCACACCAGTTTACAGTATGTGCAAAACTGGTAGTTTAAAGTCACCCTAGTTTACAGTAGATGCAAAACTGGTCGAGATATAGGAATATATATACAATGCCTTACTATCCTACATACAATGGAATTCATAAATGAGAGAAACTACATGAAAGAATTCTTGGCTGCCAAAGGGTTTTCCTAATGATACTAACAGAAGTTTAATGTTAAATGCAACTTTTGTGTCATGCAAAAGGTATGCGCAACAAGGCACACAATCATGGTGCAAAATATAAGATGCGTAAATATTTTCCTGCCAACAGTTATGTTGGCTTTTTCAGAAAAAAAAAATTGAGGGTAACCTTATCATTTGTCCTCTTTAACTGATAAAAAACCATTGCATTCTGTTATATTATCTGTAATTAAAGATAACATGCTAAGGTACAACAATGTAGCTATTAATGCAAAAAAAAATGTTTTCGAAACAAATCGCTGTGGTTATAGCTATGCCCTTAACATGGCCGTAAGTTTATAACTTAGTGGTGTTCAGTATGTTCTGACTTTGACGGTGCATTAGGACAGTCCTCCATGGGTGCTTGAGTTCAAAAATTCAAAATTGGTATTAAGATATTTTATGAACAAACTCTACATTACATAATGAATTTCCATCTCATTAGCATGAGCTACCATTGTATTTAAAAAATCCAAAATTTTCACTTCAATAGTTTATCAGATGTGCAGGGCCATGACGCTCTTGACAAATCAGTAAATACGTTTGATCTTCATTTCAGTTTTCTTAAGAACTTCCCAACTATTCTTCCATGGCCACCAGCTCATTCCTTTGCTGTCAGTAACACCTTCTCCAAGATAAAGCCCAGTTATTGATGAATAGGAACATGATCTGTTGTGCCACCAAGCATTTCTATATAAAATTCCACAGTTGCTGCTGTTCCCATCATTGTCACGATCTCTAGTGGTAAATGAAGACGATCCTGTCATTCCATCTCCTGCATTGCCAGAGTATGATTCAATTGCAAGTTGATAATTAGATGCACTGTCTCCAACTTGAAAGAATCCATATTCAGCATAAGTACGTCTACCACCAAAGTCTTCCAAGTCAAACCTTACTTTCCACATTCCATGATTTGTGATAGCATGCATTTTTCTCAGTCCAAGCCAGAACTCTCCATCCAAAGAACCAAAGCCATTTTCATAAGCTTCCCAACCGCGGAAAAAGTCAACAGATCCATCAAATCTTCGCTGGAGCACAATCCATCCTCCTGAAGTTGTGTCCATATCACAGACAACCAAGAATGGATTAGTCCCAGCATTGACAGGGGATATGTTGTATTGTCCAGTTGATGGTGCATTGGAACAGTCCTCCATGGGTGCTTGAGATGTCACAATCACAGGTTGTTGAGTAGTGAGAATTTCTGGTTCAGTTTGTTGAGGTGTGAGCATTTCTGGTTCAGTTTGTTGAGTTGTAAGAATTTCTGGTTCAGTATGTTGAGTTGTGAGAATTTCTGGTTCAGCATGTGTTGTAATTCCTGGTTCAGGGCTTGTTTGAAGAAAACCAAGTTCAGGTGTAAAACTAGATTGAGATCCCAAGTCAAGATGTGGAAATAAATTGTCAAGCTGTTGGTGATAGTCCTGTTGAGTCTGCATCATGGATGATAACATCACTATAACATTTCCCATCAAGTCAACTAAATCATTCTGCTCTGAGCTCCTATTACGTGGGATAGTGATATCAAGGAGTGCTGACACAACAGAGTCATTAGAACTAGTTTTGAGGCTTAGATCCCGTGTCGCAACACGATACTGGATATTTATCTCACAATCCTGACCATCACAGTGATTTGTTATCACTTTCTGGACTGGAGCAGACGCAACAAGTCCAAGGTGCATCAAGAAAAGTAGAAGCAAACTGAGATTCCAATTCATACTGGTAGCCATTTTTTCAGAGCTGTGTGAAGCTGTAATGCTAACTTTGTGTGCAGCTATGCCAACTGTAGTCTATTTCTGTGCAAATGTAATTTATAGAAAGCTTGCCAAATGTCACCCGATTTGGTTAATAGTAAGGCCAATTGTTGCTTCTCACTCAAATGGAAACTTAAAAGTTCAAGTTGGTCTGTTAATTTTCATTTTTCATTGATTCCCTCAAGTTCAATGAATAGTATAAGTCACAGTCATTTACACTCCGTCATGGTTGATAATGTTGAATGAGACAAAGGTCTACATGGGGTCTATGATGACATACTAGGTATCCCAAAATAGTTACATGTAGGAAAATGATCATTTGCAAAACTACAGCAGCTGGAGATATTAAACATTGCACAGATTATAATACATCCCTCTTCCAGATGCTTATAAAATTTCAACATCACAGCATAAACAGGTTGACTGGTTTAATATAAACAACCCATACTGGAACAGGTATCCCTAATGTGCATAATATATATACTTGAAGAGGGTTCAATTATTATTATTGCAAATGATCATTTTCTACATTTTACCATTTTTGGGTCACCGGGTATTTCCCTTTTTTCATGGTAGGAATATCATGATAAACGTTTGAAACCAATAAACATAATGGTTTCAGGTCAGTGATTGAGAACAACTCTAATTACTTGTGTTAAAAAAATATTTTCACTTGAACCCCGAGGAATATGAGGGGAGTTCTATGGGGACCAGGAGAATAGAAACTTCCCAGGCAAGCAAAAATGTGAACTTTGATTTATTAGTATTTCTGGGTAATAATGGAATGCAGGTATTTACAAAATAGATACACTAGAAGAGGGTTCATTTATTACGATTACAAACAATCGTTTTTCTGCATGTTACAATTTTTGGGGACACCTGGTATTTCCTTTTTTTATGGTGGGAATATCATGATAAACATTTGAAACCAATAAACATAATGGTTTCAGGTCAGTGATTTTACTCTAATTAATTGTGTAAAAAAATATTTTCAATTGAATCCCAGGGAATTTGAGGGTAGTTCTATGGGGACCAGGAGAATAGAAACTTCCCAGGCAAGCAGAAATGTGAACTTTGATTTATGAGTATTTAGTTTTTATTGAATTTGGTATGAATATTGGTTAACTTGATGTGTTTTCTCTATATTTTATTCTTTTAATACAACTTGATTTGTTTTTGTCATATACATTTTTTGTGTGTGAATATATATGTTTCTGTTAGGCCAAGGTTTTCAGGAGATTTTTTGCTCTTTATTTTTTCTTAAATCCAAAGATAGAAAAAGGGAAAACATTTGGCCGCAAACAACCGAAAAAAATAAATATAGTGACCTAAAAACGTAATTAAAATAAAAGATTTCCGCGTCTGCATAGCCTTTTTGACTAAAAAAAACCCGTGTAGCGCTTAGGGTTTTGGGCCTAAGGAAGCTGAGACATATTTTTTTTTTTTTGCCTTATGTTATTTTTTTAATTTTCATGTTATAATATATTTCTGGTTTAGGGATGATTACAAAAAAATGTTAACTTCAACTTGTATCTACTATGTGACCATCCACCACAAATGAGTCATAAAGGCGATAAACTTCATTTTGTGCTACAAGTGAAAATAAATGTCAAGGTAGAAATGAACTTTAAACTAGTATCAGAGAATAGATTCATCAGGTTTGTTACGAGATTCATTTGACAAAACCAAGTTTTGTACTCACAGCATTAATATTTTGTCTAACAAGAAATCACCGACTGTGAGAGAGACTAATTTATGTCATAGTGGATCACTTTCACAGTAAATTGGATCAGACGGTCATTCTGACGAAGTTTGCCAACAATGTGAGACAAAATATTAATACTGTGAGTACAAAACTAGGCTTTTACAAATTAATCTTTTAGTTATGAACTCTTGACTGGTGAACCACATAATGAACGACATTCCAACAGAAAATCAGGGACCATCCAAGATTTGAACTTTTGACCTTTGCATCACCGGTGCTACACATTACAAACAAAGCTAATGTGACAGATGGGGAAAAATAGTCAATTTTATATCTGTTGGCCTTCAGTTCTAACCACGTTCCTCAACATCTTGTTATATAAGACATATGGAAAGAAGATTCGGAAATTGATTCTGAATTTCCAATTTATACTAGAAAACAGATGTGTGATAAAATTATGATTAAAAATGAATTTTTAACTCGTGCAAAGGAAGTAGTTTGGAATCACCTTTTTCATATTGAAAATATTTATGCTCTCTTTAAAATATATGCAAATTAAGTTTAATTTCCAAAAAACTGAGAGGATTTATCTTAATTTCTCCTTTCACTCCATGGCATCAACGATTGCATAGTTCACTATATATAGCAATCAAGTTCAAGGTACTTACCATCTCCAAAGAATCAAGGGAATCCTGTATGAAGATCTTGTAAACGAGCAAGCACAGAAAATTCTTAGCAACCAACAACTCACTACTCAACTAATTCTGGACTGCTCCCACCCAGCTATAACCAGTACTATTGATGCAACGCCTTATTTTGTCGAACAAATTGAAAATGCTAGCAGGAAGCTGTGTTCTGCACTCCACAAACATCACTCTCTGCAGATGAAGTATTTAGAAAAGAAGTAACCTGTGAGATTTAAGTCTGCAATTGGATTCAACCACATGTGACTCATTTTAGTTGAAACTCGTGCCAGCTGATGGCACATTAACACCGTCGCATCTTCAAAATATTGTTTTGGCAAATCATTTGATGTCTAATGCTATTTCATGAACTCACACTGCTCCTGTACAAATGGAATGCTGTTTCATGTGGCATGGCCTATATGCAAGTTTACAAATATGGCACTTGATGATGTTAATTTTGCTTTTGCTGATACACTACTACCTGATTGGACTCACACTATTATCTAACGTGGCATTAATAAGTCCTTTTCTTTTCGTATTCATCTGTAAATATATTTGTTATTTAACTGTGGCATTAGGTTATGATATGTTTTGTAATACCGTGGCCTTTTATATATGTTTTTATTGCTTGCAAGCATGTTATTGAACTTATAAATATGGAACTGGTGGTGGTCTACTGTCAGCCTGTGATATTTTATTTATATTTTACTGCTGACGTTTAATTTTGAACTTTGATGCTCACAGAACAGATGGTTTAACTTTACCACATGGCGATTTGTCGTGTAATGTGAACATCTCATCAAGTTGTATATTTTTTATTATTCCTTTTCTGGTGGTGGTAATACTGGACATGTGGTGATGGATTGGAACATTAATGTTACAACTTATAGTAGTGGATTAGAACACCTGTACTCAATTGTTGTGTGAAGTGAACTAGATGCTACAGTGACTGCAGTGAACATTTATATATTATGGTGGTGGATTTGAACATTTTTTTTCTTTTAACTTTTGGTGGTGGATGTGAACATTTGCAATTGTGTGTTTTGTAAAGTGACCGATCCTAGCGGAATAGTTGACTAGGAAAAGGAACATTCTACGCTATTAGCGGTGCGCCTGAAACAAAAGGCGGGAACTCCCAGACAGGATACAGGATACAGGTACATGGTTCGATTTTTAAAATTTTATTTTTCGCTGTCATATGAAAGATCACCACTTACGGTGCTTCAATTTCAAATTTTACTTAAATCGGAACAGCCATTTTGGGTTTATGTGCGATTTTGCTTTTTCCATTTGCCCATACTTTACTGTGTAAATAATTTACGGTTACCATAAAATCAATAATTTCAGAAGTAAATTTTCACATGGGTAATGAGAAAAATATGAGGAATATTTTGGAAACAAAAGTTTGAAAAAATGCTGACCCGATCGGACAGGGCTCCTTATACCAATAGTCCCCTTTCCCAAATCACCATCCTTTCAAAAGCCCTCTGGTTTAAAAATGAAAGGTGCATATCACACCCTGAAAAAGTTAGAACCCCTATCCCCAGTATTGATATGATAGTTTCTAGTTTGTACAAATACAGGAATCCTATTCTGTTTTATTTGGTCATAAAAAACCCTCTTTCAATGGCATTTTTTTCATTTCTGGAGGTTAAAATGACCTGGATAACTGGAAAATATTATAAACTAAATTTCTACACAAATTTTGTAATATTTAATAAAAATCTGAGTTGGTTGGGCCTGTAAAAATTAGCTTTTTTTTTGTTCTTACAACATTCTGCAATTTGTCTATTACTTATTTTAATCAATTCTAACCTGATTATTCATCACTTCCAAATTTCTTAAGGTTTGAAAAAAAAAGAATGAATAAGGTACATATGACTCTGAAACACCACACCCAGCTCCCCAATTTCTCACCTGGGTACCTTGAAGCCATAACTTCAATGGATGTTTGGTCTATGTGATGCTGGCTAAAGCATCCTATGCTTAGATTCCGATGACAGTGCCGTATACCTTTGACCGGTTCTAGCTGACCTAATAATATCTTCAGTAGCGTGGTTTTACCAGAGCCATTTTCACCAACCTGTAAAATGAAGGATTTGTAAGATAAATACAGGATTAAGAAGACACAAGACATTGCTGGTGCCGTACTCCTGCAACTGATTGGTAATTCGACTGAGAATGCATTTATTGAGGATGTCAAGCGCTATTCCTTGAGTACGCACGATTTGGCAGAAAAATGTAAGATGCGTATTACACTGTAATTGATATAATATGAGTACAGAGCTTGGTCACTACATTATCGCACTGCATCGATCCACGCTACGCCAGCGTGAGGAAATCCCCTAACTTATCATCCAAATTTAAGATGCAAATAGACCTGTTTGCTATCTGTACTTTCTTAAATCTATGGTTAATGCTCTCAGTGGCGTCAGAGGGAAAATAAAAATGGTCCGGCCCAGAAGACAAAAGTTACAAAAAACGAATATCTACATTACTACTTTCTGGTAATTATTACTAGGACTATGATAAAACGCATCAAAATATTTTTTTTCTGGCTGGAAAGTGGTGCAGCCAAAGCCAACACAGTTCCAAATTCCTGGGTGCTCTCCACCAATATGTGCCAGCACAATACTAATTTGATTCTCTTTTATTTATTTCTTTCATTTTCAATAAAACTTTCAAAATGCATATGTATACTTTACATTTAAGTTGGTACAGGTATGTGCTGCTTTCAAGACATTAATTTCAAATATTAGAGAAGAGAAAAGAATACTTACTACATGTATGCATATCCTTGATTCTAGCAATGCTAATATGTCTAAGTTTTTGAAGATAGGGAAATTGGTATCGTAATGGAAGGTCACTTCATCTAGTTGTATGATGGGTGGCGAAACCTTGATGACCTCAGATGAAAATCTAGCAAATACACAAATCATGGGAAAAATGAAATTAAACAGTAATAGAAATGCAAAAGTAAATGCTGTTAAAAGATGCCTATGATTACTACCTTGCTAAAATCGAAAGGCCTTCTAATCAAATTCTACATGGTAATAGAATGTAAGAAAGACTGAAAATATATCATAAATAATTTGGAAATAAACAAATACTAATGAATAATTAGAAATAATAAACCATATCTATAATTGACATATATATACTCCCGCTGTCGATTGGGTAAATCCACATAATCTGGCAGGGAATCGGAACTCAGAACGAGGTCAAGTATGATAAATACACTACTTGATCTCGCTCTGAGTTCCGTTCCCCATCCGATTCTGTGAATTTACCCCATCAACGGTGGGAGTATGTCAATTATAGATATGGTCTATAGATAATAAATAAATAAGTAACATGGACTTCTGTAGCCGAGTAGTTAAAGCATCAGACTTAATCCTTGGATTCTGTTGGCTCCTGGATCCTAGTGTTGTCTCTTGAGCTAAAATAAAATCCCAATAGTAATATTGCATTTTCTATTGCCAACATTGGGATTCGGGCCTTGAATCTGATAGAACGTATGTGACCCATCATATCGAAAGGTACCTTAAGGGTCCCAAAATCAAAATTGACTTTTTGGTCTCATCTGAAAGATTATATTTTAAGATTTAAAATGACACCTTGCTTTTGGTTATTTGATGCTTGATTGAAAAGTTACATCAAAATTGATAAAAGGCATCAGGCTGGTTCAGAAAACAATATTTCTGAGAAAATTTAGTTTAAAGTTTCTGTACTGGTAAAACTTGAATGGAGAAAGGATTTTTATGACGATTTTAAAACATTTGTCTTATGTTTTGGATGTTGGAACCTAATTAATATAATAGAATACACTTCAAAGGTAACGTTTCTGATGAAATTAGAAATTCGACCTTGGACCTGATTTTTGACTATGCTCAGCTTCAATGTCCCGTATCTCGTAATTTACTATGCCGACCTTAAGGTAACTTTAGATATGATGGGTCACATATGTGTATTTTATTTCACACGAACAGTTTAAAGATGCATGTAATTCTGAACAATACAGGTTATAATTATCAATCCCACAGTTCTAATCTTTACGAAAAATGAGGTTCATGGCAAACTTTCACATATATACACACATTATAAAGTTGATCAGTACAATAAATAGTAATGTACTTACTTTAAAACAACATCAGGTTCTTTTTCTACTGGTTGTACCTCTGGTCTGAAATGAACAAATAAAAAACAAAAAAATTGTCATAGTCATGAGGAACTCGTCATGCAAATGCCTAAAAGGATGATGCCTCGTACATGGAATAGCTGCCAGTTTTCATAAATTTGAATTACAAACTATATAGTTTCCAGTATTGGGTCAGTGGAGGTTGAAATGGTTCTTTTGGTGATGGCATCCCCTGAAGAACCATTTCAAGTGTCATCAACATAAGGGAGTTTAATATGGGGATTTTACCCATGTTTGCGAACATTTTATTCTTAAAAAAAAATCTGTAAATACAAGTCTTCCACAGCTCAAATCTTATTTTAACAACTATTCTTCTAACAAACTATTAAAGAAAAATGGGCAAAATAATAATAGTTTCCATGGACAGGGCCTGAAACCATCGCCAGAGTCAAAAAATTTTCAATGATGAAATGACCAGTTTCGCCCCAATTTCTCCCGTCCATGACACCTTCTGGCTGCCCTCTCGTGCTTGGGCTTCTTTTGTTCACGCTCGTGCATTTGATATTTCTATTGCCAGTTTATTAAGCTAAACATTGATACTATACATCGTTGGTCAAACAGTTGCCATGGACAGGAAGATAATGTACAACACCATCCAATTGCTAGATCAAGTAAGAGAATGACTCATTGTGCACTGACCCGAGAGATCAATAACACTATCCCTGTCTGTGCATAGTCACTGGGAGATTGATTTAATGAGACAAACAGGCCAAAACCTATACCCGGTACCCATGAAGACTTGATAGCATCATGAAGACTTGGACTCATGAAGGCTAAAGTCTCACCCAAACCTCACAAAATGCAATATATATACATTATATTGACATGATTTCTAAGGTTATGATTGGTTGAAAGCCATACATAATGTGTTTAACCACCATGATATACAGACATGCCTATGACTGATGTACCAGCTTTATCAAACCCAACATATAATGTGTATTTTAATTGGCTAAAGATTTATCAAACTTTTAATCAATATTTGTAGTTGGCTCCCACAAAGCAAATTAACCTTCTAACTATAGTCATCTGAAACAAACCTTTTCATTCATTCTGGGCGGGACCAAATCGCACCCTGTGTGAACAACAAACCAATCAAATCAATTATCAAGTCACGCAGCAATTAACATAACTGTCAAATCAAGTGAGCTCATGAGTATCGCGTGAGTTGCGTTTGAACTTTAACCTCCGCGCACAAGACGCGTAAAAGTGAAAAGGTTTTCTTCATGCGACTATAATCAGAAAATTTATGTGAACTTAAGTAATAAGGCATTATGATAACACAGTGAAAAGAGTTGTTTATCGCATATTTTTAAATAAATGTTAAGAATTTTACAAGACAAGGTACAAAGTAGCCATGAGAATACTTACAATTTTTACCAGAAATTTGATTTTTCTTTGCACTAATGATGCTCTCTTTGCATTGTACCTAAATTTGTTGATAAAAAACTCTCAAAAATACAATAATTACTGTCACAATTGTTCATAGAATTGCAAAACGGTGTCATTATACTTGAAAAGAGTTTTGCTGTTGATGTTTAAAAACTTAAAAGGGGAATCTGTACTTGCCGCCATTTTGATTTGGCTGCCATGTAAATTCCATGGGACTTGGAATGTCGCTCAGGAAGGGTGAGTTATTGTACCTCCGGCATTCTATGTACCACACTTAAGACAGTCTTCAAAACATAATGGCAGGAAAATTGACATACTTTGATCTGTGCAAGTCGCAATAGATGCTACTTGAAATGCAGACACGTTTTACGTATGAAACAAAATGCACACACGGTATATGCGTCACGTGAAGATTATGTGATCCGCCTAGATATCGGGCCAAACTCTTAACATATCTGGAGGTACAGTAACTCTGCTGAATAATCTATTGCTTGCTTTGGTTTGTACTAAAAATTGATTAACTATTATAATAGCATAGTTATATTTTGACAGTTTGCATAAAATCCTGTTAAAACAAGTCAACATATCCTCAAAATACAAGTTGCAAAACAATAAATGAACACAATACATATGCTTGTTAAAGGTTACAGGAAAATATATAAATAGCTTCATATACATTCGTATAAGTGGAAAACACCAATGTAAAATTTTAACAAAGCACAAATAGTCAACAATACTCAAAGAAACTTTCAAATATAGCGCACGCCTTTTTGATGACCTCCAAAAACCGATCTATCTGAACTGCTCGACTATGATGCATACATACCCCGATAGCTTTGTCTCGAAGTCGCGTCATGTTTTGTATCCCCTGGTGTTTTGATATTGTACATTGTACAGGCAAAAAGTACAAAGCGACAACTAGTATGAAACAAGGTCGGATGACGTAAGTGTACAGAGATTTTCGAGACCCACGGATAATAAACAATACATATAATAGTTTACTGGGTGTATATTCCAGGGTCTTATGAAACTCTTCATACACTAACATGCGTCATCTGACCTTGCTCACTCAGCCAGTGCACAGAGATTGTTTTTTCCGAGGTCGTCAAATACAGCAGGGTTTGTGAGGCGGTATATTTGAAAGCATTAATGAGCATCATTTACTTTTTGTGCATAATTGGAATTGTATGTTGTTGTTTTTCACTCAGTTTTGTTATAACAAATTTATAAAATCTACTTGATTTTTTCTTTTCATGTAACCTTTAAGGTGGTATTAAAGGCAAAATGAAGTTGCTCTGACTGAGATAAAAATAGGCTTGTTGCAGAGAGCTAAGTAAAAAAATCATAATTCCAAAATTTGAGCCAAATCGGACAAACGGTTTTTGAGATATTGTTGTTTAAAGTTTCTTTGTATTCTATTGTTTTTGCCAATATATTGATGAAGTTAATGAGGAAAACTGGCAAAATGTGCTCATTTAATAATATTAATTTTTGCCAATATTTTTCCCATATTTTATGAATAAACCTTCATACTACTTTTACCTTTAATAATTTTAACTTGAAACTTTGCCAATGTGTTTCTATGACCTAAAACTTTAATGTATGATTTACCCGCCCATCTAATTTGCATATTTGCATAATTAATTAGCTTTTTGTATAATGCTCATTAACTATGCCAAATATGCAAATTAGATGGGGGGTAAATCATATGTTAATGTTTTAGGCCAAAGAAACACATTGGCAAAGTTTCAAGTTAAAATTATGTAAAATATAGTATGAAGGTTTATTCATAAGATATTGGTAAAATATTGGCAAATATGAATATTAATGAGCACATTTAGCCAATGTTAATGTTTAGCTCATTAACGTTATCAATATATTGGCAAAAATGATAGAAAACAAAGAAATTAAAATCGAGCATATCTTGGCAACCGTATGCCCGATTTCCTTCAAACAAACGCCATTTTGATCAGTGTTTAAAGCTTAACTTGTTCAATGTAATCAAGTGCCTCTAAATGCAGTTTCTAATTTCCAGAAACATCCTTTCAATCCACCTTAAGGTACAATAACTGTGATCCATGAGCGACATGAAGAAGGCGACGAGGGCCGTTTCCCTGAAAAGTTCTTTGGGATTTTTATATTTCCTAGTGGGACATCCCTATCCAAACCAAACTTGAGTATCCAGGGCTTTCATTGAGGAAATAAGACGTCAAATTGACATCTACCAAACAAAACACCAATATAATTGTACATCTTTTTGCAAGACATAGTTATAATTTATTTATCTTACCACTTCTAAGAAAATACATTCATTTTCACATGATCGTTGAGAACATGGTTTACCTTATACCTATTTACCAGAAAGTAATTTTAAAACATTTTACCTTAACTGGGAAACCATGGTAAAACATCCATGATAATTATTGTGTTTAGGTCTGAAACTCAAGTGTGCACCTCTACCCCTCAAAGTAAAAATGCAGTATGTGCATTTATAAAGCAAAGCTTATATATCCTTTACGCATGCAATTTCACTTCAATCCACTCCAATGCTAAAAAGTTGTACTTACATACATTTGATATAGTAAATACTGCCTTAACTTATGAAAGAGAATTGATCGTCTGCTTATTTGTGCCGAATTTCTCCAAGAAACAAGGAAGTAATTTGCAATACATCTGCAATGCACATACTGCGTTTTTACTTTGTTGGATGTCCTTGCCAGGTCATTGTGCAGGCAAATTAATATAAGAGTAACTTGTACAGTGTGTCCCAGAATGAAGTTATCAAGATTTCAACGCCACACAATTCAAAAACCAAATATTTTCAGTCAATGAAACTTAGTGACAATCATGCCCAATGTCTTGACTTACTGTGGTGCAAAAATAAAGAAAATCCATGCATTAGTGTTTTAGAAACGAGCATTTGAAGCTCCATAGGGGTTTGGACACTTTTCCCAGTTTTGGAAAGTTGTAGAAAAATTCCACGGAGATTTGCAGCATAACCATGCAAAGAAGAACCCCATCTTTACAGATGCAGTCTTGATAATATTTGTCCAATTATAAGTGTCTTTTGTTTTCAAGATTATAATTAACCTAAATCTGGTTATTTTTCATATGTAAAATCATTTAACATATTTTATTAGGTAATCGTTTAGGAAAATCATTCAGTGGGCCATTTGAAAATACGCTAAACATGCTAAAGGGCTGTTTAACTGGTAGCAGTGGTTGTAGGAATAAGATCATTCAAAGCAAATAAAACACCTCATTGGTCAACGTAGAAAAGAGTATCATGATTGTCCAATACCTGGAAAGTGCAGATATCATTGAAACAATGGAAAGATTTATTTAACATTTCCAGGAGCCAGGTATTCCCATTGCATAAGTAGCCCATCTTAAAAATGTCAGAAAATAAGAAGCTTATGATATCAGATATGAAAGAAGGAATTGAAAAAAGAACCGTGTGGATGCCAAGGTAGATGCCGACTTATAACATTCTGCTGATCCTTTAATAAGACTCCAAGGCATCATCAAGGAGAGGCAATATGCGAAACAAAACAGAAATGTTGGGTAAAGATGACATCCAAGCTTATATACTTCCGCTGCAAATTACCGCTGGATTTTTACAACCTCTCCAAACTGGGAAAAGTGTCCAAACCCCTCTGGAGCTTCAATGCATGGATTTTCTTTATTTTTGCACCAAAGCAAGAAAAGACATCAAGTATGATAGTCAGCAACTTTCAGTGTCTGGGGTATTTTAGTTTTTGAATTATGAGGCATTAAAATCTTGATAACTTCATTCTGGGACACACTGTAGATATACATACACCATTGGCCTATTGCACGGTTTTGCCATTTTGGGGAGAGCCTTGAATGGGAACTTACATAATATTATGATTAACAGTTTGATTCCTTCTTTCAAAAACACCTGACCTTGCAAGAAGTGACTACATCGTTGCGTAACATACTATTTTAATTGACTGTCAAATCGAGGCTCTCCCTGCAAATGGCGAACCATGCAAGTAGTGAATGGCAAATAAACTTTAAAGTACAATGCAACACTAATGTCCAAATGCAAAAAAGAGGTTTAAGATTTAGACTGGGTTTAAAGTTAGATCAGGTTTAAGTCAAATATAGATATAGACGATTCAACCAAAAAACTTATATACCACAAAATATGGCAACATTGGTTAAGGAAAAAATATTTACCTGTAAAAACAAAATTAAACCAGGTCTAACTTTAAACCTGGTCGAATGCTTAAACCTCTTCTATGCAGATAAAATGCTTACAAAAAGAGGAATGAATTCAGGAACAAAAAACGTCTAGGAATAAATTTACTCCTGTATTAACATATTTCTCTCCTGTACATTTCTTTTAATTTACAAGGGGTGGGTTGGTTCAAGAGCTTGAAGACAAATTGTTCCAATCATTTGGTATTAAACTGTGCTACATTTACGTTTATGAAGATTTTGATTCATCCAGGTATTGCAAAATTAAAGTAATAGAATTAAATGTAAGTCCAGAAGACTAGATTTAATTCTATTACTATACTAAATGTAAATCTCTCAACATTCATCATCTGTTAGTACAACAGTCAGTTTTGGTCTTGTGTACCAGCGTATATCACTTGGTTGACATAAACCCTTGAATCCCATTGGTTAAAATCCCAAGCAATATATAGCCGTATTGAATCATTTTAGGTCTAAAAATAACCTTTATTATTTATTGTATTACTTTGTTGACTTTTGTCATAAATAAAATATCTAAATATGACATATTTATAGACTCATCAGAGTCTATCACTGCTTTCCATGAGGGTCCTCTGTCAGATGGTCAGATTTATTTGCCAGTTTTAGATGCAGGAGAAAAACCTGCGGAAGCAAGTTTGGACTGGCAATCACTTGCACATACAGCACCAAGAACGGGGATCGAACTCACAACAGGGCTCATTGGTGCAAAGTGAGGGAATTACCGCTGCACTACCTGCTTCAGATCCACAAGTTTGTTTAAGTTGTGGTAAAATATGCATATTTTTCATTTTATGTCAATAATGTACATGCCTACCAAGTGATAATAAATTTGTGATGACTCACCCAGAAAAAGGGGACTTGGCGATAGAACACTTTTTAAGAAACTGGTAAAATAGGCAGCCAAAAATAAAGAAAATAATAAGAATTTCAAGCAGATTTCTGTTGTTAAATTTGATCGCATTGATCAATTTCAACAAGGTGTCACTTTAAACCTTAGAAAATGCTGTAATAGATGAAATGATAAAATCAAAATTGATATCATCTGCAAAGTCCCCCCTTTAGGAGTAAGCCATCACATTTGTGACCCACTGTTTGTTTTTATGCAATACGAAAAAATATCTATGGATGGGTGCTAAACCAAACCATAGATATCTATCCATATTGCAAGAACAAATATGGTTTAACTAAAGCTCTATATTTTCATCTTTTAGTAGAAAGACCGCTTTAAATGTACACATTTTGGGGAATACCAAGAAACCAACTGTCATACAGTTCTTCTACAGTAAAATCAGTCAAGATACAAATCAAAGCTACTAAGTTACGCCCCATTTCAGTTGTCCATCAAGCACCACCTTAGGGCCACCCAACTTTGGTTTTAGTAGGGGTACAAGGCCTCCAATTTTCAGAATCTGGGGTCTATGGAAATCAAAATTTACTCTGAAAAGGACTGAAGTGACCCTAAAATTGACCCTTGAGTGCTATTTTTTTTTGGAAGGGGGGGGGGGGTAAATTTAAGCTCCTACACGAAACATTTCCAAACTTATGCTAGAATTGGGGGTCTAGAAACTGAATTTTCAAAAAAAAAAACTGTGGACTGAAGAATGTGCTTGAAATGATGTCTAGGGATCGAGCGGCAGACAGTGTATACACACCAGTACCACCTTTCCATGTCAATGCCTCCCTAGGGTTACCATTTAAGGTAAGGTAGGTAAAGTCGAAACCGAAGCTTATTTGCTAACGGCCGTGGTGCCCATCTCCATTTCCTTAGCGTTTAGGCCAGACTCCACTTCTGTGTATGTCTGTGGGGGGTACGCCACTCCTCCCGCACAAACGAGTCTGATTTACCTTCCCAGTACTTTTTACATACCGGTACCCATTTCTGACACCTGGGTGGGGAGGAACAATGTGGACAAAGAATCTTGCTCAAGGACTCAACACTGCAGTGAACCGACCGGGGCTTGAACCCACAACCTCTCGATTATGAGTCCAATGCTCTAACCACTGTGCCACAGTGCTCCACTTTGCTGGAGTTACCATTTATTGTAGCATAATATTTTGAATGCATTTGACAGGATACATATGCACATTTTGCAACAATATATGCTATAACCTATTGCGTGCTCTGGTTTGTACTAAAAATTGGTGGACTATTATGATAATAACACTGGAGCAATCTACACAGGAGTGCAAATCCAGATGAATGGACATCTCCATAAGCTGCTTTGCAGTAGGCTGCATGGCTACACAGGCGTCAGATCCGGATCTGCTGTACAGCCCTCTTATGTACACACGTACGTGTAAGCAGTCTACGAGATGCGCATGCATCTGGATCTGCACTCCGTGTAGATTGCCCCACTATCTCTTGTTATTTCACAGAAATTACCCTGTTACAACCAGTCAACATATCCTAAAATTTAAGCCAGCATAAGTTGTAAATGCACAAATGAACAAAATACATATGCTTGTTATGAAGCATCCTATTCATTGGATATGATATGCTTCATAAAAAAATTGATAAAATATTCTTAAAAACGAAACAAAATCATAATAAATGGGAGTGAGCAGAT
This sequence comes from Ophiothrix spiculata, assembly GCA_000969725.1. Classification (NCBI taxonomy): domain Eukaryota; kingdom Metazoa; phylum Echinodermata; class Ophiuroidea; order Amphilepidida; family Ophiotrichidae; genus Ophiothrix; species Ophiothrix spiculata. The sequence goes on along the minus strand of JXSR01S066279.1, from coordinate 44,824 downwards.
ACCCTAACCATGAATTACAAACTTGACCACAAAGCCTTTAAAGTTGAATTTACATTGCTCCAGTTGAAGTCAGCTTCAGAGTTTTTGGTATTAATGCTTTGGTAAAACTTTTGGATTCCAGGGACCGATTTCACTAACATTTAGCGATGATCGCTAAAGGTGTGTTTACACTGTGACAACTTGGGGGTAACGACAAGCAACATAGACCTGCGAATTGCAGTTTTGAATTTTATGCCCGTCATTGTTAGTTAAAGTCAGTTAACGCTCACACAATCAGCTAGCCACACACATTATCGTTACTATCAGTTGTTTTCAGTTACAACTTTTTAGGTGCAAATACGTTACCCCCCATCGTTACCCTACGTCACAGTGTAAACGCACTTTTACCCCCCCCCCCCCCTGTTTCGATCGCTAACTCCAAAAATGATTGCTAAATTGTTAAAAATACTCGCTAATTAGCGATCATTTTTTGATTTAGCAATCAAAACAGAGTTAGCGAATATCGCTAAATGTTTGTGAAATCGGCCTGTTTTTTTAATGTGAACATTCAGATCATAATGGGAAAGAGAGCTTTCATTACTCTATAAAATGTCATCTCCAAATCTTTATATGCTTTACATGTTACCTTGGTTTATACACTTTCATGCGAACATTTATTCCATATTGTAAAAGCAAAGCTTTCAATAATCAAGTTCAAGTCATCTTCAACATCGTTTGACATATTAGAGTGTTGAGGTGAAAAGCCATGGTCAACATTTTTGTGACCATTCAGTTCCTATTTGAAGAATGGGGATTCTTTGCTCTATTATAGTTGGATTTAATTTATGAATGCGTGTTTATAGCAAGTACGCAGTGGTCCCTGACGCAAGCGTATATTTTTAAGGTTGTTTAGTTCACGTGTACACACAAGGCTCTGAGTACGCGTTCACGAATTAAATCCAACAACAATAGCAAATATCATACATAATTCTCGTTAGCTCAGTCGGTTAGTTCTTGGACTGTTAAACATAAGATATTGATCGTTCCGTGTTCGAGTCCAGCTGGAGCTGAGTGTGCAAAATCTGTATATGTGATGGCTCACCCCAAAAGGGGGAACTTTGCAGATGATATCAATTTTGATTTTATCATTTCATCTGTTATAGCATTTTCTAAGCTTTAAAATGACACATTACTTGTTGAAATTGATCAAGGCAATCAGATTTCACAACAGAAAATCTGCTGGAAATTCTCTTTATTTTCTTTTTCTGCCTATTTTCACCAGTTTCTCGAAAAGTGCTTTGTCGCAACGTCCCCTTTTTCGGGGTGAGTCATCACATATTCTATGAGGGTGTGAATTGCTCAAGCTAGGGTTGCGCCAATTTATGTAGGCCGCATTATGCCCTTTGGCCCCACAGAGTCCAGATTGTGATTGAACCCAATGATTAGAACTGCACTGTTAAGTGTGCTGAGGCCGCGTGGAATTACAAGTCAGGGGAGCCGCGTAGTGCACTATAAATCACCTGCAATTTATCTTCAAACCTTTCGGTACAACTATGTTAAGGAGACATAACCCTTGGCCTCTGTAAGTCTTATGTGAACTTTTAGTTTATGTTAGAAGCTTTCACTACCTTAGTTGATGTCATCTTCAGAGCTTGCTTTTGGTATTACTGCTCTAAAGTGACAAACACTTTGTCTAGTTTCTATTATACAAATTTCAGATCATATTGAGAAGGTTGTCCTGTCCTTAATTCTAGAAAATCTTCACAGTTAAATACAGGGGTGCATGAGAATAAGCAGATAAAAAATGCTAAAAGTAGAGACAAAATGTCCAAATAGGATGAAAATGAAAGAAAAAGCTGAAATTATGACTATTTTGCTGAGTTCTCAAACCCCTGTATATCAAACGCCTCAAAAAGGGGACAAAATCCTTGGTCTCAAGCTCTTTCATGTAAGCATTTAGTTCATTCCTGTAGTTGATATCAACTTTAAAGCTGTATGTATTATAGTGTTAAGATGTCAAACCCTGGTCAATAGATCTTTTCTGTGAACATTAAGCTCATATTGGTAGGCCATGTGTTATTACTCCAGCTGACGTCATTTACACCCTGGTCACATAACCCCTGGTCGCCGACCGATGTCTGGTAATCCGAAGCCGGTATAACATCGGTATGACACCGGTGAATGCTTGCCAGCTCTTGCGATGCCCGGTCGGTCACCGGTCATTAGTAGACCATAACTGATGACATCGTATACAAGCCTCAAGGTTTTAACTCAGAATTAAATTCTTTCGGAATGCTTCTGGCGTCTCTAAGGCTTATGGACACCACTTACACCGGTCGGTCACCGGCCTGTGTGCGATCTGTGTCTGCTGAATTCTATCCGGTATGACGCCGTAAACACATCGTTACCTCGCCACAAGGTTATGTGACCAGGGGTCGATTTCACTAACGTTAAAATGCATCGTTAACCCATCGTAAGACCAAAACCCATCGTTAGCTACGACCACCTCGTGACCGCAAGCAGCGTTAACAAAGGTTTAGATTTTTCTAATGTATAATTCATATGCCTCACGATGCGATGAACACTTACGAAGGGTTTTCACGTCTTTGTGAAGTCTAGTTGTAGTTACGAGCTGAACTCTTCGTTAGCTACGATGCATCGTAATGTTAGTGAAATCGACCCCAGGGTATCCCAGGGCTTTTGATATAACTGCATGAAGGTGACAGAAACCTTAGTACTTCATTTGAACATGAAGTTCACACTAAGAGGGAGAGCTTTCTCAACCCGAACATGTAACATCTTTGCATCTTTTGATATATATTATACTATTTTAAGGTTATGACAAACACCTTGGAGTTGGGCTCTGTTCACACATAATAGTCATGTCTACTTGTGCCTAGTTTGTGTGCGAGCAGATCTAGAGTGACTCTACTTAGCAATGTATTTCATACATGGATATAACTTGCGCTTTAATAGTAGTGGCTCATGAGCGCAGACACACACACTTTGAGTGACTTGAAATCAATTTCGTCGCTATAGGCAGACACTTTCTATATACATTCACACTTGTAATTGGCTCTTAAGCGGCTCATCAGTGTGTGAAATAGCTAGACTAAATGCTCATGTGTGAACATGCCCTTAATCTTATGTTGAACATTTAGTTTTATAATGTTAGGGTTAAGCTTCCATCAGATAGCATTTCATCAGAGCTCTTGTTATACAGTGGAATCTCGTTAACACAAAATCTGTTAGCACAAAAACCCTGACAACACAAAATAGATGTTGAGTCCCAAGTATAGATTTCCTATGTGAATTCAATTGGATAACATAAAATCCTGATAACACAAACTAAACTCTTTGGCCCCAGTGATTTTGTGTTAATGAGGTTCCACTGTAACTGCATTCTGGGGCCAAAACCTTGGGCTATAACATGTCTTTTCTGTGACTATTCAGTTCTTCATCTGACTGGCAAATTCTGCTTCCACCATCTTCTTGTACTCGTCGAGTCCACCCTCCATTGATTTGACCGTGTTATTGTTGCATACCCATAATTCCTTGCAAATCATTCGTATAAGACTCTCGTCGTGAGATACTAATATGACTCCTCCCTACAATGAACAAAAGAAAGAAAATTTGTTAAGAATCTTGTAAAAACATATGAACACTGCAAAAAGCCAACTTCAACTGTTATTTAAAGTAAGATTATGTATAGTGGTAGAAACAAAATTTTGAAAGACACTATTAAAGCCATATGGTGGCATTTCATGAGTTGGGTCAAAAAAGTGTTACATGGTCAAAAAAACAATTTTTTGATATGATGTTGATATTATTGATCTCTTTCAATTCAAGTAACTTTTTAGCCAAATATCACTTTTGTTTTGGCATAATGGGCTAATTAATGGTTATTTACTCCATAAACAGCAATGCAAACTGTAATTTTTAAATGCGTTTTACTCAAAATTGCCCGTTTTTACTAAAACAAGTCATTAATTGGAATGATTAATGGTAAACAGTTCATTTTTTCAGGATACGTTCTTAACACTTTAATAGTTACTGTGATGCATTAAACTTGAAACAGACCCCTTAGGGTCTTGGTGTTAATGACCTTCAATTAATTAGAGTCGGGCTATACAAGGGGAGAAATATGGCACGTTTCAAATCATTCTGTCTTAACTCTTATTTGATGCAGCTTGATCCCCTGGACATTTTGACACCAAAATTGTCAAAATCGGATAAGAAATGAGAAAGTGCTGCCCAAAAAACAGATTTGAGGGGTTGGGTCTGAGGAAGGTCTAAAAATGATAAATTTGCCAATTTACTGTAATTATATACCAAATTTTAGCCATGTTGGTGATTATCTAAATGTATTTGAGGTCACAGAATCCATTTGTGAATGTTCCAGCAGTGTCAAACCTTCCGAAATTGTGATTTTCTCAATTTTGGCTATCTGCACCACCACCCTTGTACTGCCAAGTTCAAACCATTGTCGCTCTTAAATTATGTAACCCATGAAGACCAAATTAACACCACAAATAGCAGAAAGTGTAAGCTTTCAAATGAGACATAAAACAAGTCCATAGGCCAAGGAATAGTGAATTTACATCAAATTAAGTTTGAGAACCCATGAAAAAATGTAACAACACCACCTTTTTAGCATACCCACTTAATGACATGCCACCATATGTATGTGCAAGCTTGAGGCGTCAAGAGACATATAATATTGGATTTCTTCGATATAACTACATATCTTTACACATTTGTTTCGTAAGGCCGAAGGGCCTCACTCATCAGAAGCACATAGCAATATCTGCTCAAACTTTGATCACAACATATCATCAGCCATAGCATATTCAAAAGTACTACTTAAGGTATGAAAATTATTATTTTTATTACAACACAAGCATTAATATAGTGCTCCATAAAGAATGAAGTGCTTTGCAATGAAAAACCTAAATACAAAGCAACAATAGAAATACAAAGGGGAGCAAAGTTATGGGAACAATTTAGATTTTGGTTTCCATGTAAACATAGGTAAGGACTGAGCTTCAAGCAGACACATGGGGGAGATCGTTCCACGGTCGAGCAGCTGCAACAGTAAAGATCATGTCACTAGCATGTTGTAATAATCTGGAAACAATGAGTTTGGTTTGGTGTGAGGAAGAGTGCAGTCTTTGCTCATATTCTGTCAATTCAGTATTTTGAAGATGCAGAAGACAAGACAGGTAGCTGGGAGCTATATCATTCAAGGCTTTGAAAACATGGCTATTATTTTAAAAATGATCCACTCACCTTGAATTTGTTTAAGGCATTCCCTAATGCTTCTACTGTGGCAATATCTAGATGGTTAGTAGGTTCGTCAAGTATGAAGAAATTAGGACTGAAAAAATAAGATATCAAAATCAAAAATATGGTCAGTATCTATTGCAATATGAAGAGTATATTCAACCTATATTGTGAGGAGTTGAATCTCTTAACTCTTTCGTCCTTGAATATCTTTGTCACAAAATGCTCTATTTGGATGTAAAGCCGCTCGGAGCGCCACAGGGTGTTCACTTATGATAGCTGTAGATCGCCAGGATTATTCTTTTTGCCAAAATTGATGATGTCGCTAGATACCTATTTGTATCAGGCAGTTACAGGCTGATTTCCGATTTTCTTCACTTTTTTTATAAACGTTTTTATTGGCAAGGCTGGAAATTAATCCCGTCCAATCATGCACGCTTTTGCGAGCCACTGTGAGTAGCTTTTTTCCAGAGTGAAAAAGTTAAACATAAACAAAAACAAACAAAAACAAAACGAGGCTTCAATCAAGTCAGATAACCAAGAAAAAAGAATATGAATTTGACTCCAATGAGACATGGGAAAAGTAAAACTACTTCAAAAAAGAAGTCTTACTTTCCTGCACACATTAATGCAAAAGCCACTCTGCTCTTCTGTCCTCCTGATAGACTTGAAACAAGTCTAGCCTACTTACTTTCCTGCACACATTAATGCAAAGGCCACTCTGCTCTTCT
>JXSR01S066268.1:31334-42585 GCA_000969725.1 Ophiothrix spiculata | reverse complement strand
TTTGATGAACATCTTTGAAGCGTGTTTGAATGCCTTTCAACAACGAAAATCTTTTGTATAGAACAAAATTAACTTGTAAATGTTTTCAGTTTCACAGATATATTTAGCAGAATCTTAAGCAAAATGCTACTTTTTGAATATTTGTTTACTTTGCCGTATTCAAATGTTCACAAGCACCATGCTTTACATGTACTCAATTCCCGATGCGCAATGAATAGTACTGCGAAAATGCACTTATGTGAACACTGCCGTGCGCAAATTTGAATATCAACTGTGGGTTCATCACAAATCAACAGTATGCTCCTGTATAAAGAGATATGATGACATACCTGTCAAGTCTCACGATTTAGGCGGGAGTCTTCCGATTTCAGGCGGCCTTTCCGATCTCCCGATTGGGTAGCTATATCTCCCGCTTTAAAAAAAAAATCTTCTGATATCTCCCCCATTAAAAAAAATTCTACCGCGATGTTCCGCTAGCAGGTATTACAGACCGCGAACACGGTACATTTTGTTAAGAGATTGAAAATGGGATCGTTTTTGTGACGAATGTGCGCTTTGGAAACCCTTTTTGTCCCTTTTCAGTTTTCAAAAGCTACGTAAAATTTTTTGGATGTACCTTTTGGGCCTCATATGTCATTTGCCCGTAAACGTTACTCATAAATTATTGAAGTGTTTACAGAAGTCTCCCGCATCAGAATTTGAAAATGTTGACAGGTATGTGACGAGTTGTTGAAAACATCATCAACATGCTTTGGAATTGTCATTTATATATTTATTTGAACAATTTTCTTCAATTTTCAGTGGGTTGAGACTGACTTTTCTACGCAATGGTGTTTTGAAAATTTCATCCAGCACCGGTCAATGCGTCGAGCCCGGGATGTCAGGGACCAGTTGGTTGGGTTAATGGAGCGAGTTGAGATTAAATTAACGACCAATCCTCTTGATACAGTAGCTATCAGAAAGGTAGGTCCTGCGATGTTAGGGACCAGTTGGTTGGGTAAATGGAGCGAGTTGAGATTAAATTATTGGCGCATGATTTTATATGATTTCATTAATGAGATTCCATGGTCAGTTTTGATTAATGGAGCAAGCCTTCGTTTTCAGAAATGGATTTTGCTCGGTAACTCAGCAACAGATATTTAAATCTAAATAAAAGTATATATGTGTGGTGCTCTGGCATAATGAGCGGAAAGTCGCAATTTTCAAAACTAAGTTTATGTCGTATTTTAATTCTCTATCATCTCAGCTTTCCAATGATATATAATATGTCATACTTTCTTTCTACAATTTTCATTTAGAGATCGAAATACAAGACAATCCACTCAAAATCTGGAAGTAAAAAATTGTCGCAAATCGATTCTAAAGTTACTGATTACTATAGTGTATAATAGCAAAACGCGATCAATTACCCGTGAATAATTGCACTTCCCGGCATAATTGACCTTCAAAACGCGAAGTATAGATTAACACTTATGTACTAATGGGTTTTATGTCAAAAAACGAAATTTGATCTTTTCACCATATTTTTACTTTAGCAGCCATTTATTCAAAATCTTCAATCGCGACTTACCGCTCATTTTGCCAGAGCACCACTCATATTTGTAGAAGTGGATTTGCACTCTGAACATGATGGTTAGGTCATTTTTTGACCTAAAATGTGTAATTTTGGCCCTAAGGTCGGAAAATTGTATTTTTGGGCCCAAAGTGTTTTGGGAAAGCTAAATAAATTTTGCTTTGGTAAAATTTCGAACCATTTTACTTTTTTGAATCTAGAAAACAATATCTAGGAATGCATTTCTCAAATTTTAAATTTTTATCTTATTTTTCTAAATAGAGCCCAAAAAGTGTCATGTTTTGTTAAAAATGGTGGCAGCAGTTAGAATTTTGACATTTTTGGACCAATTTTTGACAATATCTCTGAAACTAAGAAAAAACTCAAAAAATTGAGAAATGAGTTCCTAGATATTGCTTTCTAGGTTCTAAAAAGTAAAATAGTTAAAAAAATTTACCAAAGCAAAGTTCAGTTAGCTTTCCTGTAAAATGTTGGACCAAAAACATGATTTTTGGACTTTTTTTAACCTTTAAGTCCAAAATTACACATTTTGGTCCAAAAATGACCTGACCATCCATGTTCAGTATGCATATCCACTTCTACAAAAGAAAATTTTTATATGAATTTGATTAGCTTGCTGATTTACAGAGCATAAAGCGCTAGATATACTTCGTCATTTTTGTAGTCATTTTCATTCAGAATTTTTCTCATGGTGATTGTTTTTTAAGAATGGAGTTACTGTTAAAATAATGTTCATTCTAAATTTTCAAATTATGAAGAATGTATTAAATGGAGACCTATTTTTCACCCTATTGCACATTTTCAAGTGCTTACTGATGGGTAGTATAATGTTTGATATTGATTATACGGCCTAGATCTATTCATGGTAAGCTAATGTCTTCTTGCATTGATGGTTATGATTTCCATAATGGTGAAATTGTACATGGGAAAATGTTCATTCAGAATGAAAGTTTACACCATTCTTAAAAACCAATCACCATGAGAAAAATTCTGAATGAAAATGTCTACAAACTACAAAATGACGAAGTATATCTGGCGCTTAAGGCACTTCAGAAAATGAGGGGTTGACAGTACCCTAAAATTAACCCACTTGATACAGTGCTATCACAAAGGCATAAAGTTCTGAGATGTCAGAAACAACTCTTAATCGTTATTGATAGTAATTTCAATTAAAAAGTCATTAACTTATGTTGAAAAGTCAGTGGTATTATGAAGTTGGGGAAGTGTTCTATATTCTTAGTCACTGAGTGCGATTTTACTTCCTAATAAGGAATTTTGACCATCCATTATGAGACGATAGATGACAGTGCGTTCAGCTTGAAACGCAGTGGAGCCGCGCGTTCAAAATCATGTAGCAATGCAGGTATACGCACACATCCGGCGCGAACAGCTTTACTGGGTTTAGAATATTTCATGTTTGAATAGGGGTGTACATTTTTCCAGTGATAATGTTTATAGTTTTTGGCAATAATTTATATCGTTTTTGGTTTATAAATGACTTAAATTTGTGACTAAGAATGAGAATAAAATATAAGATTTATTGTTTTGCCCGACATCTATCGTCTCATAATGGATGGGCGGGCACCCATTACTCAAAATAATGTACGCCCATCCATTATGAGACGATAGATGACAGGCAAAACAATAAATCTTATCTTTTATTCTCTAAATATAAATCACCAGCATTTACTCATTTGTATTGCTATTGAATTTTTCCTCAGGCAGTTACTGCTGGATTTTTCTACCACACAGCCAAGTTTAGTAAGGGGGGACACTACAAAACAGTGAAGCATCAACAGACTGTTATGGTGCATCCCAATAGCTGTCTGTTTGAAGAACAACCAAAGTGGATTATTTATCATGAGTTGGTTTTCACTACCAAGGAATTTATGCGGCAGGTAGGTTGCAGAATTCAACAGGGTTTATGTGATAACATTGTACAAATTAAGTTTGAATGGTAGGGAATGGTTCACTTTAATATCTGTGTATTTAAGAAAAAATAATTAATTTGTATTCACTTAGAGGCCACTTCAAAACTCAACCCGCGATTGCTTGTCGCTTCTGGTCGGTTCAACCAGAATAAACAATAGCAAACTGCCCAAAACCGGTCAGAACTGGCAGACAACTGCTGGTTGCATTTCGAAGCGGTCCCTTACTGCAGGCATGAGAATGAAATTTCATGAAAAAACAGGAAAATTGTGGAAAAAAGCAGGAAAACTAGCTAAAAATACATGAAAACACAGAAATTTGGCCACAAAATACAGGAATTCCTGTTTAAACAGGAAGATTCTCATGCCTTTTACTGTGTTTAAGAAATTTACAGTATATGCCAACCACATGCAGATAGGGAGCCAATTTTGACATGAGAGGTGCAAAATGAGAGGAAAGTTGCAAATTTCAAAATTGAGTTATGACATATTTTAATTCTCTATAATCTCAGCTTTTGAATGATATATAATATGTCACACTATCTTTCTCCGTTCTTCATTTAGAGATCGAAATCCAAAGCAGTCCACTGAATATATTGCAACAAAAGTTAGCTGCAAATCAATTTCAAAGATACTGATTACTACAGTGTAAGATAGCAACATGCAATCAATTAATCGTGAATAGTTGCACTTCCTGGCAAAGTTGACCTTCAAAACTTTAGTTATAGGTAAACATTAATCCATAAAGGCGTTTTATGTCAAAAAACAAAATTTGACTTTTTCATACTATTTTAATTTTAGATGCCATTTATTCCCACATATGTAGTTTTGTTTTAGTAGGGTTTGAAATCAAGAGATTTAATTTACAGTTTTTCACCTTAGGATCACCCAAGGGGATTTTCCCTCCTTTTAAATACTTAATAGGATAGTGCCAAAATCCCGGCCAAAATGTCACCTTTTACATCTAGTCGTGAGTTATCAACGAGTGTGAATTGCATGTTCAGATTTTGATAGGTGGCAGCCTCTTTGTGGCAGATTAATATCACACTATTTTGCAAATGGTTTATTCCAAAAAAAAAAGACATATTGATGTGAATTGAAGAAATTTGTAAGTGCAACAGCTTCCATTTATCATAAATTTGTATTGCAATATAGACCTTTTCAAAACACGACTTTCCGAGAATTCCTGAAGCCGATTTTACACTTTCCCTCAATTGCCGACAGAAAAAGTGACTCGCTAACACAATACCCAGAATGTTACGTCCACATTCACATTAACTGACTGTGTGGGAATTCGAAATTGTAATTAGGGTTAGCGCTAACAAGTCACTTTTAGTGTGATTGCCCTGATGTGACTCAAAATCACAAGCTTAATCAGCCGATTTCAAATGGAAATTTCACTCCTTGTGTTGGTGAGCGTATGGTACCATCAGGCAAAAGTTGTTCGGAATTAGTGCATCTAATAATGTATGGGTCTGGTTCTATATTTTCACTTTTATTGCACTAAAAAGAGGGGGAGAATTTTTCGGAAAATGTTGTTGACAAAATCGTGCATACTAATGAGCTTGTACGTGATTGGTTGAAAGAATGGCCATGTGATCGTCGTTCCGGAGATTTCCGAATGGATTTTGAAAAGGTCTTTAGCCTCTATTCTTGTGTCAATGGCTCATAAAATATGCATTTTAGCTAGTGGAAAGTTGTGACTTCATATAAAACGTATGTCTGGCAGCTATTCATTTACATTTACTTACATTGATGATGAAATTGAGTGCAAAATTCAATTTTTAATTTTACACACTTAGTAGCTAATTTTAAAGTTTAACAAACACGCAAAGCAATACTAGTTGCTCGCGCGTTAGGCGGAAGCTGTATAGTATTTACTTCTGAGATGTCAATGGGGAAATTTCGGATTTGAAAGAAAGCCTGAAAATATTTAATATCGACCGGCTTCAGTTGAGTTGTATTGATCTCGATAGCAATAGGAATATTCAAAGAATGACAACCTTTAATAAAGAAAATATAAAATTTGAGTTCTGTCTTCAAAATTGTGTAGTATTGAGCACAAAGTGGTTTCATTTTCTCGATAGAGGCTGACATTGCACATGCGTAATCTTGAAAATACAATCCCTTACCTACCCCACTGAGCTATATATATGGAGGGGAGAAACTCTGCATACATTAAAATGCATGTACGACATTGTACGTGTACGGGACGGTTCGCAAACACTTGTATAGTATAATAAAATATAAAAAACGTATTGCACACGAACATACATGCATCATACGAAATGTGACCTGTAAAACGTAAACCTTTCAAAACACAAAAAGTACAATATTACAATCTAGAAAAAATTACCTGCAGCAGAAAGGCCTAGTGCTTTTTTCTATGGGGAAACTTTTTCAATTTAGGAAGAACATATAGTATAGAGGACCCCCTGTGGAGGCCATCTATACGAAAAAGGCTAAAATACAACTGTATTCAACAGTTTTAATATAACAGCCATTGCAACATCATTTCCTCACTAGTAACACCTCTTACAATCTCATTGCGCGAGCCACATTGGTGTTTTGCACCAAATTGTGCCGTGTAGCTATGTAAGTGGTATGGATAACATGTGTATGTTCTTTATTTATTTTGATTTCAGGTAATTGAGATTGAAAACTCTTGGCTTCTAGAAGTTGCTCCACATTACTATAAAGCAAAAGAACTTGAAGATGGGTCCAAACGAAAAATGCCAAAGAACACCGGGAAATCTAAAGACGATCTCAGGTGATGTTGAGGTTACGGGTTCAAGCAAAAAATAAGAACCCTGGGAAATCATAAGAATAACCTCCAGTAACATGGAAGACCTGTGACACTTCAAGTTGAATACAACTGAACTGGCTCAAGATGTGATATGGAGTTAGTCAAAACGAAATTTGTCACAGAATACTGGCAAATCTAAAGATGAGTTTTGGTGTCGTGGAGGGAATTGAAATACCACATTGCTGGTATGGAATGCTGGCAAATCTAAAGCCTGGTTCACACTGTAACAATTCACAGTGGAAGGTGATGAATGCGAGTCATAGATGTAAAGCAATGACAGCATACTGTTAGTTACCTATGGTGCCTAGTGAATTAGACAGTGTGATACAGAGTAGCGAGTCAAAACAAAAAATGCCACAGAATACTGGCATATCAAAAGATGAGCTTATTGTTGGAATCATTAAATTTCCTACAAATCAAATCTGCTGGGTGCATATGATGAGAATACGCACCAGTAATAAAAATGCACGGCGTGTATCTTGATTGGTTGCTGATGCGGCGATCGCATGAAAAGAAAAGTCTTTCGTACTGCGTGAGGTGAGACGCTTGTTTACTCTATGCATTTGTTGCATTCAAAATTTCATGATTTGTAGGAAATTTAAGACTTCAATAATAGGTGTTGTGGAGGGAATTGAAATGCCATAGAATGCTGGCAAACCTAAAGCCTGGATCACACTGTGACGATTCACAATGGAAGGTGACGAAAGCGAGTCATAGATGTTAAGCAACGATAGATGTGATACGGAGTAGTGAGTCAAAATGAAAAGTGCCACAGAATACTGGCAAATCTAAAGATGAGTTTTAGGTGTCGTGGAGGGAATTAAAATGCCACAGAATACTAGCAAACCTAAAGCCTGGTCAGGTGACAGGAAGGAATGATTTACAGGTGCCCAATAGTTGGGAAATTGCATAAAACTTTAAATCAACGTAAGTCATGGAACTTCAATTTGGAATTCACAGGTTAACGCCACTTGCTATTACCCCCTGTTTGTCACAGTATGAGCTTGCCTTAAAGATGAGTTCTGGTGACATGGAATACTTTTGAAGACTTGTGCTTTCGTAGATGAGGAGATAGTTTAAGTACCATGAGAGAACATTGGCAAATCTAAGAATCAGGTCAGGTGACAGGAAGGAATGATTTACAGGTGCCCAATAGTTGGGAAATTGCATAAAAGTTTAAATAAACCTAAGTCATGGAACTTAGGATGAATTACTCATCTGAAGTCTGGAATAGAGTTTCAAATTTTGCATTTATCTTAATGTTATTATTACTATCATCTTTTACTTCATAAAAGAATTAGAGATAAAGACTTTTTCTGAATTTTGTTCATATGAAAAAGATAGGATGAATCCTAAATTTTAGACTTAAGTTGATTTTAACTTTTATGAAATACGGCCCAGGTGTAAGCTTAGGATGTAAAAATATCAGAGCTGGTGAACAAGAGTAAGCTTACTTCAGTGAAGCTGTCATTTTGCGGCAGACAATCACATGTTCCGAATAATGTGGTATCAAAGTGATTGCGTAATATTACCCAAGCAACTGTTCACACTATCAGCTCTTAGAGGGTTACATAGTCTCTGTCAGAGAAGACTAATACCCTTTGCTGGTCAAGAAACATTGCTGTAGGAGACGATATAAAATTGTGTGCTAAACGGGTTTGGGTACTTATCAAAACTTGCAGGACTGAGGTACATGTACATTACAAAAACATAGTGCAAAAATACCGGACTGCGCCTTAAGCACAATATGCACTTATGCATTCAAGATAGCGTGCAAGCCAAGTGCTCCATGGTAGTTCAGTTTTTTAGTGGACAAAAACCTTACCATTTCAATTTGGAAAAGTTTGTAATTCCTTTACGGTGTATGAATTCATTCATGGTGTATGAATTCCTTTACTGTACCTTAAAGGAATTCATTCACGCTTAACTTTGTATCAAGTTTGGGGCAACCTGTGAAAATCAGAAAACATTTAAAGCATTTTCATATTGAATGGGACCTATTCTAAAATGTTAATAACAAAATTTTAAATTCTATCTGCCAACATTTTTCTTTTTGAAAAAGTTGCAAAAAGTTTTGGCAAATAGAATTCAAAATTTCATAGCTAAATTTGTAGAATTGGACCCATTCAATGTTAAAATGCTTTAAAGGGGCATTGGACAAAATTTCGACATATTTTTTGGATGATTTACACTTAATACGTTATAAATAACAGTCAATTACCAGATATCGAGACAATATTTTGATCAAAACCTTCAGAAAAGTAAAAAAAAATAATTTTATTTTGTTTGTTGATCTTGGGTATGAGGCTATTCTATAAACGTATTTATTGATGCTATTTATCAATAAAGAGCCAAAGATTTGTTTGAAAAATATTCCTTTTATATTACAGATTGCAGATAAATCAAAAGAAATTTGGATTTTGCATTATAGATATCCTGGAATGTTATTTTTAAAAATTCACTTATAGAGGGCAGTATTTATCGTTGTCGACAACGATATTTAAAAATAAAAGAATGTTTAAATATTTTTATATATAGGGTTTGAATTTGATAATGACATTTTGCATGCTGTCATTATTACTGCTAATAGACACTTCAGGTGATTTTTAAATTATTTTTCAAGTTCTTTTAAATGTTCTGTAAATGAAAACAAGCGATCTGAGAAATCCAAACCGTTTGAATTTTTCAAATCCGACCTTCCGTTGCAAAGTTATGAAGGATTTTGTATCTCTATTTTTATTAATTTTGGAGAACGCAGGTCAACGGTCAAATCTTTTGTTTTCTTTATTTTAGCTTTCAAAGGTCACGGCACCAATCGTAGACACACCGCCATCAATATTTCCATTGTCAGTAGAGATACTTCGCACAAACGAAGCTATAAATTGCACCCACACCTGCGCGGGCTTTTAATATTCATTAGTTCTGCATGATTAATAGCTGATCACTGAGATCTGACTGTGATTGAAATAGGTTTAATGTCATGCATGGCTACTTTTTGAAAAGAGCGCTAAATGGCAGGGGGGGGGGGGAAGCGGAATTGATTTCGAATAAATTCAATCCGCCCATTGACCTCGATGTTAAAATGAAAATCAAACCAAATGTTCTGTTTAGGTCATAAAATAAAAACCAATGTTTGTAGATACTATATCCGTTGGAGTTGGATAATTAACTCCATTGTATATTTATATTTTGACTTTTCTGTTGAGAACTACTATTTCTCCCATATAATGTTAATGATACTGGCAGCAGATCATGTGACATAGCTAGTGCGTGATAGAGCATAGCCGCCCCCTCCTGCTTAATGGATTATCTTCCACCTGGAACAAAATTGCATTTATTCATCTCGAACCAGCCGTAAATACAGCAAATTTTTTTGACACTTAAGTGAAATACATGCAAAGGGTGTGATTCAGCAACTTACAGACTCACAATCTTCATATATTTACTTCAGAACACCTGCAAAATTTTATTTGAGGAATTTGAATGCATGTTTCTGAGGACCAAGAAGTTGCATTTACGGCTTGTTAGAGATGAACCGTCACAATTACGCACGTGTGATTTTAACTTTTTTGTTTCACGGCGGGCAACTGATATTTGTATCAGGGTAACCACTTGCATGCTAAAGATTCCTATGGTGACCCTATGAAACAAAAAATTGACCAAAATGAGTGAAATACTTTATCTGATATCATAAAGTTACTATATCTGTATGAATGGATACCCTATCCGGGGCCATAACAGTTTAAATGAATACCCGAATACCCTGTCTAAGACCATACGCAAATGTGACCAAACAGTTATTACCAACTTATCACATAAATTGCGTATCTGAAATCCATTGAAACAAATTTAAGATGGAACACTTTAACCCTAAAAGCCAAACTCGATACCTATTCACACCCTATTCAGAGCAACAGCTGGATTTTGATACCCTATAGGCTATATTACAAGTCTCAAGACCCGTCCGATTTAGTCTCATAGTTCTATATGTTGGCACGCGGATGGTTACCCGGTCAAAATACACTGTCCCACCCCCATCCCCACGTTTGTTTCAATTTATTTTAATTTTCTGTGTCCTTGCAAATTGTCACGATGCCAAGGCTGTTTACAATTGGGCGGTTAAGATAGCAAACAAATTATAAATACTAAACGTTGGGCGGAATTGCAAGAGAAAACAGGCGCATAATTTTCACCAAAATTTTGCCTTTTGTTGTTTAATAACATTTTATTTAGCAGACATATTAAAAAAATTCTTGAATATGCATGGATGTGCATATAACTTGTAGACAATAGACATTTTCTATTCTTCACATTCAAAAAAATTGATAAACTTTTCAAAATTCAATAACTCTGTAACACATCAGCATTTTTTTCTACATAGGAGTGGTTGTGCTTGGGCAAAATCTTCTTCCCAATAACATATTTTCGTGTGAAAGTGGTAAATCATATTTCGAGTAATACAGAAAAACTCTAGAAAAAGTATCTAGAAACACTCTATTTAAGCGTCAAAGCAACACATACAAGCCCGGTTTTAGTCACTCCTGCTTGAATGCGAGCTAATATGTTATGTGTAAGTAGGTCAGCGGTGTGAAATATCAATGTTCACCGCCCAGTTACTGGGTAGGTGAAGTATCTACTGCTAAGGCTTCAAATGATGCAAAAATCTCAAAAGGCTTGGAGAAAAGTTTGGGGATGATGCTGAACTTGTCCAATGCCCCTTTAATAAAATGTTCTATGGAAGTCTGATATTACCAGGGCAACCAAGATTTAATTCTTCAGGGCCTGTGTTGAAAGCATCTTATTGTATGGCGCAGAAACATGGACTATGAAGAAAGAGCTTCAAGACCGCTTAGATGGCACCTACACCAGGCTACTAATGCGCGTCCAAAATATGTCTTGGAAACAACATCCAACTAAGCATCAGATCTATGGTGATATACCCCC
>JXSR01S066268.1:1787-21267 GCA_000969725.1 Ophiothrix spiculata | reverse complement strand
TGCAAATGTCGGGGACTATGTCGTTGAGTCAGGCGATGAAATAATCAGGCGGAAAACGTGTTGGGAACTTCAGCGGGGACTCGCATCACTTGCAAATAGCTGTGACTGTATGCGGGGAAAGGCTAACGGGTATGGAACACGTGCAGACTTAGGCGGGACGTCAGCCAAATTCCCCATAGGTGTGGGCTGGGAACTCATCATGAATTCGACATATAATGTTGACCCGTGGTGCAGGGAATTCGGCGGGAGCTAGCGAGGAAGCTATCAGTTTTTTTAATTGAATTCATGCCGACTTCCCCGCACGCCCTGGGGGCCGGGATTACAATTGACAAACTCATAATTAGGAGTGGGGCTACACATTAGTCCAAACTGCTTTTTTCATAATTTCTTTCTGTCAACAGTCTTCATGCATTGCAAATTTGATCTATCTCATAGAATAGAATAATACTTACAGCATTGATATTTTCTAGGCTGCGCTGCCTATGTAATAGCCTTGATCCTCCTTGAGTGGTTGGTTTAGACTGCTGTGCTGGTAATGGATCTTTAGTTGTACGCCCAAATGCTGCACCTGCATCAATACCAATGATATTGGACAATGTAAACAAAAAACCAGGGCAGGGTTCCATTTATAAACAATGGGGCCCTGTTCTCTGGATTTTTGTTTCCATGTCCAATAAATTATTGTTTGGCCTATAAGTAACATAGAACATGAAATTATAGGTCTTGAATCCCTTCAATGTGACTTGCTCGCTTTGAAGTCAAGTTAATCAAAAAGTATGATTTTGTCTCAAAACCAAATACTAGTACGTAAAAATAATTTCTCTAAAATGTGTGACTTTTTTCTGTGTCAAATCTTGAAACAATATATGTTTATATAAATTTGATACAATGGTTCAGTTGTATACAGAGCAAAAATCATTTCCATATAAGATGGTTTGACTCCAGTCTTATCTCATTTTGAGTCGCAAGCGTTTCAGTGAATGACTTACAATATTCAAAATGTTAGGTATTTTGAGTTTAAAAGAGAGATCAACTTACTATGTGCTAGAAATTATCTACAATGGTAAAAATTATCAACAATGAACTACCAAGGCTTTGTCAGCTTTTGAAACGTCAATTTCGAAATCAATAAATATTGTTTGTAATATTAATCGGCATCTGTGTTCCAATGATAAATAGCTCAACTTTAAACACCTATTCCTAAAAAGTAAGATTTTTCAAACTAACACCGACTCAAACGTTTCCTCATATCTCTGCAACCAACTATCTTATGGTTTTAACTGTGGTACTATTTTTAAAGTAATGAAACTCTTCACTTAATGATTGAGGTATATTTCATTTTTGATGTTAAGAATGAGAATAAAATCTACAATTCACTTCTTTACCAGTCATAAATCCTGTCGGGGCCAGTCAAGTTTAATATTGTAAGCAGGCGTGACCACAGTTTTCCAAAACACTCCCTAACAGTGTGATTCTTTTCTGAAGGCAAAATATACCGTTTCCCAATTCACACCCTAAATGGGGATTTTACCGATAACACTTTCACACAAGGATTTGAAAAAGTACCCTATTTCTTGAAAATGGCTGTTTTTGATACCCTAAATGGTGTCACCTGATTCACCCTTCAACCCTCAAAAACAACCCTAGTTCACCTTTTTCTTGGTCATGCTTGCTTAAATAACATTATACTTGACTGCCCCCCCCCCCCCCCCGTCATAAATGGTGTCAGATTTGATTTGCATTCAATTTTTTTCATAACACATCCATTACTCAAACCATGATCCACTTTATTATGACAAGATTATTGTATTACAGGCATAATCTGTCATTCTCTACATGTATAACTGAAAGCATGCATGGAAGTACATGGAAGGAAATTCACCTGTATGGATATTGTAAGCACTTGAGCTAGGATGAGGGCGCTTGTTAGGTAAAACGCTACCACTCACTGCGGCAGCAAGGGGTGGTCTCCTTGGTAACGGTCTAGGCTCTACTCCAACATAAATCACACAGCACAACATGACCAGCAAATACAAAGCGTTCACAACAGAATTGAGGTAGAGATGGTGAGTGAGCAAAGAAAAAGGAAGGTTACAGTTAACACAAATCAAGTCTATACTCTATAAATCTTTAAGTATACAGCAACTTAAGCAATCAGACTCTGTTACGATAGCATATTCCTTGTATTCTACAACGTTGTGAACTGGTGGTTTTGTTTTGTGTAAGAGACTAGTAATGATTGATAAGGATTAAGACTAAATCACAAAGTAATAATATTTTTGTACATGAACCATTCATGGATTTCGGTACTATTTTTGCTACAACATGGACAAACATTGACCATAAGTTCATTTGAATATTCAGCAAGATTGGGTACATCACCATGTACCCAAGTCCTGGGTACGTGATTGTGATTAGAATAGAAAAGTACAGACCAATTTATTTCCCTGTATTGGTTATGTGTGTTTATCGGCTGCTTGCTGCATACTTCAACGTTTATAGAGTATAAAAATCATAAAAAGAACATAAATCCAAACATGTGAAAAACATGAATTTTACTCATGTTAACCATCAAATTATCACTTGAGGAATGGCAGCCATCTTCATTTTTTCTTTTGAGAGAAGCTTGAGTTAAGCGCTAGATATACTTCTTCATTTTTGCAGTATGTGCAGATTTTCATTCAGAATTTTTGTTCATATATCATTTTTACCATGATGTAAATTGTTATATATTTCACACATTACCATCATTGTCTCAAGGAGAGATTAGCTTACTATGAAAAAATGTCACTTACAGAAATCAATAGAAAACTATTATTGAAAATACTAAAAATCAGCAAGCACTTGAAAATGTGAAACGGGTGTAAAATAGTTAACCTTTTTTATTAAATTTTACATAATGTTCAAATTTTGAATAGAATGTTCATTCAGAATGAAAATTTTATCATCATGTTGAAAAATTTACACCATAAGAAAAATTCTTGAATTAAAATGTCTAAAATAAAAGTGTATCTAGCGTCTTATTGTACCTGCAGCTTTTCCAGGTGCATGTCTAATAGAAATAAATCTACATCTAGCTCACAAATCTGCAAATCAAAAGTTATGCAGCATGACTAGCTATGGAGCTTATAAGAAAATAAAAGTTTTGTTCATTGCCTGCATGAATAACAACATGATAATGATGAGTAACAATTCCCTGTGTTAAAAAAAGGAAACCTGGTTTATATAACGAAGGGGAGGGGACTCAACATCCCCAGTGACAATCAATCAACTCCTGAATACACTATATGCTGAGGCTAAGGGAACTATTCCATCTAGACACTCAGCACTGGCCGAAAGTTGACGATTTCCAAGCAGAGGCAGGTGTGCAAGCACAGGAGAGATGCATCATTTTGTAGATAATGCTATTTAAAAGGTCTTTTCATTTGGACACAAGGTTTACCCCATTTGAATGAATCCTGATGACCTTGTCGTGACCTTGAAATTTTTTGGCGTTAACAATCGACCCCACCCTCTAAGAGTACCCACCAAGTTTCAGGAATGTGCGACCCTCGGTCTCTGAGAAAAATGTAGGTTAACATTTTCATCACAGACACACGGACGGAGTCCATTTTATAGTCCCCTTTTCGAACTCGTACGGCGGGGACAAATTATGCACTTGTTCCATTAACCCCTCCCCCTCCCCCCACTGAACCTCATCATGGTCATGCACTTTAGGTAGGGTATACCAGACTGTTTGCAAACCAGCTTACAAATCTGGGACTGGGTGCAGTTCAAGATAGAATTTCATATTTTATTATGTTTGTCAAAGAGGTTTGAAAACAAAACGCACCAGCTGCTTAGGCTTGGAGTGCAAACAAAGTTAATAAATTGTGTTTGATAAAGAGATTTCACAACCAACAAACCTGTTATTAAGGATTGGGGTGCAGTTCAAGATTAAATCACACTGTTCATAACATGTGTTTGCGAAGAGATTTGACAACCAACCTGTTATTGAGGATTGGAGTGCAGTTCAAGGTTAAATCACACTGTTCATAACATGTGTTTGATAAAGAGATTTCACAACCAACCTGTTATTGA
Organism: Ophiothrix spiculata; assembly: GCA_000969725.1. NCBI lineage: Eukaryota > Metazoa > Echinodermata > Ophiuroidea > Amphilepidida > Ophiotrichidae > Ophiothrix > Ophiothrix spiculata. The sequence continues at coordinate 17,187 of JXSR01S066268.1, read as the reverse complement.
GGCTTTGGGTGCGACTCACAATTAAATCACATGGTTCATAAATTGTGTTTGTGTTTGACAACCAACTAACCTGTTACTGAGGCCTGGGGTGCGGCTCCCGCAGCTCCGACTTTAGGCTGTGATGGTTGGCTAGTACTGTGATTAATGGCACTTGATTCTTCCGATGCGGAATGATAGACATCACTGACAATGGATGACGTTTCTGATGGCGGGGGCGTGGGTTTGGACTTCTTTGCGTCTACTAGTTGTTTTCTATGTTTGGCTTTCTTTTCTAATATCATCTGTTTAGAAAAAAGCAAACAGAGTTTTAACTTGTGTAAAAAACATTTTTATTATTGCAGGTTATTAACCTGAATTCAGTCTTTTTGAAGTTTCAATCATAATTTTAGTTTTATAGCCTCAAATATACATGTTTAAATTTGTCTTTAGTCAGTTTTCAATGCTGTACAGTATACAGCATGAGCAAATGGCAAAAGAGTTTCCTGGGGCATATCCAAATGTTGGGGGAAGTGGGTTAGTGTAGCGGTATTTCCCTCGCTTTGCACCAATGAGGTGCCGGGTTCGAGTCCTGCGCCCGGCGCTTTATGTGCATTTGGTTTTCAGTCCATGCTCGCTTCCGCAGGTTTTTTTCGGGGTCCTCCGGTTTTCCTCCTGCACTAAAAACTGAATATTCAAAGAAAATCTAGGACCCCAATGGAAATAACCTTCATTAGAGGCTTTCTTGGGTTATCCTTGGCTATCAGCCTAAAGAATTCTTTCTTTCTTTTTTTATCCTTTGTAATCCATATGAAGAGCCTGTCAAGGAGAGAGAAGACCTAGGCATAATATCCTCACCTCATACAATTTTTTTCTGTATTCATTGACAAATAAGATGAACACCATCATCTAATGGTGCGACAAGACAGTCAAGTCTTAGTGCACTATAACATTTCCTATATCATATCTTCCCTTTATCTAGAAACTCAGAATATGTATACACTTTTCTTCTGCATTCATCGACTGGTCACCATCATCTAATGGTGCGACAAGATGTCTTGAAAGTGAGATTTACTTAGCGCACTACATTTTCCATACCTTCACTTCACCTAATATACTATTTCCTAAGACCAATAGTCGAGGGAATAGTACTATAGTCTCAAGATCAAGAAGAAAAATAGTTTTTACTATTGTCAGAATTTAAGAGCAGTAAATATTTGAGAATTGAATTTAACTTCAACACTAATTATCGATCACCTGGAAAGTTTTCACAAGCTCCACCACCGTCATCAGCAGGTGGTATCGCTGTGATGTCTCTCCGCTGATATCACCACTCGTATACAGTCAATATTTGTTTTATATACCAATTTTGTTTTGAGTGGGGAATAGTAAAAAATTCTGACTGGCTGAAATCATGCCATTTGGTATATGATAACTGATAATATCCGTACCTCATACAATTTTCTTCTGTATTCATTGACAGATAACTGGACATCATCGTCTAATGGTGGGACTACATCGTAGTTGAGGGCGATCTCTTCAGCTGGATTGGAAAATCTAGAAAAAATTGCAACAAAGAGGTCCGATTAATTACAATAAATTCTGACATTCTGATGAATTGATTTTGGAAAAGATGTCAACTTATATGCATTTAGTACAAAAAGTCACCTGCTTCTGAATATTATAAGGCAAAATAAAAATTTATCGGACAATGTAAACAATAATCCAGGGTAGGGGTTCCATTCACAAACAATGGGGAACCTGTTCAATCTGGATTTTTGTGTACTCTGTCCAATAAATTATTGTTTGGCCTAAAGTAAGAACCTACCGTTTAACATAAGGGTGCTTGAGTGCCTGTGCCGCTGTCGATCTCTTTTCTGGATTGAAATGTAATAATTTGCGTAACAGGTCCAAGGCGTCTGGTGGCGCTTTAGGTAGCACGTCTTCAAATGATTGTCTGTGTCTGTACATAGCAAAAAAAATGTCAATTACAATGATGTTGAAGTATTACAAAGAATTATAAACAGTGAGTGTGGACTACAATCAAGGAAAAGTCACTGGAATGAACAGGTTCTTTTGACTCCCCTTATAAGAAATGACTACAAAAGATGGCTTTTACCACCAACTGTTGTTTGTCTGTGTTTGTATATGTTTGCTATCAATAGCCTCCAATTTTCAAAATCCAATAACATCAATTTAAGACCTGCTTAAGTAATTAGTTGGCAATTGATGTGGAAAGTCATTTTGTGATGTTGTTTTTATGAAAACAACATCATCACAACAAGTTCAACTACAAAGTGTATCATGAACAAAACTTCATATATAGTGAGAAAACCCAGGGACTTCCGTTTGAGGAGAGTGAGCTCTATTGAGCCACCCTGCTCCCCTCAAATGCTTAATGGGAGCTCAAGTAATAGAGCCTTGTATGATGGTATTAACATCTAAACTTCCAGATAGCTCCCCTAATTGCTCCCCTAAAGAACTTCAGGAGAGCTTCTGATAGATCCCCTGGAAATTTCAAATGGAAGTCCCTGAAAACCCCCTAATATATAGGGATAAATGAAATTTGAACAGCTGTAACTGACAGAGGGCATAGGTTAATTAATTTTCAAGACCTTATAAATCAAGTTAATTGTCTAACCATGTCTGAACGTTAAGAATATCAACAAAATTCTCAGCAAAACAAACTTTTATAGTGAAATGTAAATGCACTTGGGTGGAATTTGGATAATTTTGACTACTAAATTTTTTAATGTGAATTTATTGGGGATAATATGTGATGACTCACACCGAAAAGGGGGACTTTGCGACAGAATACTTTTCGAGAAACCAGTGAAAATAGGCAGAAAAAATAAAGAAAATAATAAGAATTTTCAGCAGATTTTCTGTTGTAAAATTTGATTGCCTTGATCAATTTCAACAAATAAGGTTTCATTTTAAAGCTTAAAAAATGCTAGAACAGATGAAATGATAAAATCAAAATTGATATTATCCGCAAAGTCCCCCCTTTCGGGGTGAGCCATCACATATGGTTAATGCCCTAGATGAATTCCCTGTTGAAATCAACCTCGATCGTTGTTGGTCTTAAATCTACATGTAAATCAGATGGCAGTTTCAAGCATTTACAGGGGTATCAGTCACAGTAAGTGATATCCAGGTGAAATAATAAAACAATCTCACCCTACGCCGCCCCTCCACCTGTTTATTTGAAGTAACATTGAGTGGGGAAGAGGGGAAGGAATGTAAGTGATAAAATGTTTAAAGCCTGAAGAAGTGAAGGAAAGGCCTGAATATGGTGTAAAAATATTCAAAAATAGGCTGAAAATAATAAAAGCAGCGTAAATTTTGAATACAGATGGGTCTGAAAACTTACATCCCTGAGGGGGGAACTTTAGAACATCATGCTTAGCAAAACGTACTTGCTCCCTTTTCCTTGACTGTAGGCTTACATATAGCAATTTGTATGTTTTTCTTAAAGAGGCAAATAATCCATAAGTCAGGTTCTTACCTAAGTGAAACTTTGTCTAATACTGAGGCGCCGTAATCAGAGGGCATCGCTTCTACATCAGCTCTCGATGGTGGGTCGATAATATTCATAATTTTTTCTATCTGATTGAAAGTTGATGAACCTGGGAACAATGGTTTCCCTTTTAATAATTCTCCTAATATACAGCCTACACTCCACATGTCTACACCTTTGGTATATCTGAAAAAAAAATGGTGTATTTATATTGCAATATGCATCCCTGATCACCCCATCCCTGACCCGTACTTCAACACAGCCTCATCACATAACACAAATTCTTAGTCACTGAGTGCGATTTTACTTCGTAATAAGGAATTTTGGCCATCCATTATGAGACGATAGATGACAGTGCGTTCAGCGTGAAATGCAATTGAGCCGCGCGTTCAAAATCACGGCGCGATGTAGGTATACGCACACATCTGGCGCGAACAGCTTTACTGGGGTTGGAATATATCATGTTTGAATAGGGGTGTACATTTTTCCAATGATAATGTTTATAGTTTTTGGCAATAATTTACATCGTTTTTGGTTTATAAATGACTCAAATTTGTGACCAAGAATGAGAATAAAAGATGGCGATTTATTGTTTTGCCTGTCATCTATCGTCCATTATGAGACGATAGATGACAGGCAAAACAATAAATCGCCATCTTTTATTCTCTAAATAATGTCTGCCAATCACTGTGGCCCTAGCAAGCATGTTCCATCTATATTCGGACCATGTCCCTTTGTTTCCTTGGGCAAAAAACTGTACCCTAATTGCTCTGTGGTGAGTAGACCTATAGGTGCGCTGAACCTTGATCACCCCAAAACTCTATAACAGGGATTCTCAACTAGCGGCGCACGAGCCAAATTTGTCGCTTAAGACTGTTAGTGATTGGCGCTTTTGCTCTCTCAAAAAAAAAAAAGAAATACATTAGAAATACACTGGAAAAACAGATGCATGTGGCGCTTAAGCGTACATTTTTCTCATTTATGTGGAGCATTGTAAGAACTAGTTGAGAACCCCTGCTCTATAACATTGAAGTATACAGTAAGCAGCTAATTAACGCACAGATACGACCATACGGGAAAATAGAGTACACATTTTACGAGTCATAACAACGTACCCAATCTTGATGAATATTCATATAAACTTACGTTTAAGGTTTGTTTGTGGGTTAGAAACAAATTTAGTAAAAATAATACCAAAATCATGAAAGATTTACATGCACAAAATATATAAATTTACACGGTGATTTGGTCGTGATTAATCCCAATCAATTATTACTAGTCCTTACACAACACAAACACACCAGGGGTCGATTTCACTAACATTACGATGCATCGTAGCTAACGAAGGGTTCAGCTCGTAACTACAACTAGACTTCACAAAGACGTGAAAACCCTTCGTAAGTGTTCACTGCATCGTAAGGTATATGAATTATGCATTAGAAAAATCAAACCGTTTGTTATTCATACACTCCGCGTGTGCTGCACGTGTCACCTAACCAATCAGGACGCAAGAATATAAAGTACACGGAGTGCAGTGGATTTCCACAATGCACTGCGCTTGTTGCGTTCCGGTTTGCGTGGCGGGCGTTTAGTGCGTATGAATGTTTCATTGTTTTTGTCGGGTGATTATTTATTTGGTTTAGAGAAGTTTTGGATTTTGATAGTCATATTTAAAGGCCTTATTTCTTTACAGAAAAGATAAAATATTATATTTCTGTCGTGTATGAATTAGATTAATAAATTTGCATTCCATAATGCTCGTAAAATGAGACTAAATCAATGCACTTGCGGTAAATTTTGATTGCTGTCCAATGCACTCGGCCCCTATGGGCCTTGTGAATTGGACGCATCAAAATTGACCGTGCGTGCATTGATTTTGTCTCATTTGACTCGCGTATGAAATGCGCATTTATTAACCTATAAACGTAGCATGGGGTCAAGAGGTGGTTTTAGCTAACAATGGGTTTTGGTCTTACGATGGGTTAACGATGCATTTTAACGTTAGTGAAATCGACCCCAGTTCACATTGTTGTAGAATACAAGAGATATGGATCTCGCATACTTAAAGGTTAATACTAATAGACTACAGTATACATTTAAACTATTGCAGGCAGAATCCGTGCCCTGGGTTTCTCTAAGGGTTTTTCCCTAGATTCCTTGGAGGACTTGTTACAATGTAATTAAAAGAAACTTAGCAGTTACTTGCACCAGCTGCAGGTATTTCAAGCACAATCAACTTTGGTACTGAAAGGAGCGGACATCCGGGCCTCTTGTTTACATCCGAGACATTTGTCTTGATAGCGTGGTGAAAACAATTGCTCCTATTCAACTCTACGGGGTAAATGACGCCGCTTGGAAATTTTGATTCATTCTAGAAAATTTTCCAAAATATTTTGATGTCAAAATCATGTGAGATGTGTTGTACTCAACCAACAACAAGATGACAAACAGCCCATCATTTCAAAGATTTCCTTCTCGCTAAAAAAGAAATGAAGGGATTCCTAGCTGAAGTATTAATTGTTTTCACCAATAAAGAAATCCAACAGGAGTATTTTTTGATGATTGTGCTGCTTATGATGCAGATCTGCTAAACAGAGCTCATAATATCATACATGAAAGTCAGTATAGAGGGTATTAAATCCTTTTCCATTAATTGGCCTGAATGAACTAAAATCAAGGTTACAGAACAATTTTCTCAATATTTATATATTTGGATTGGTTCAAACCCAACTGTTCGGGTCAGAATGAGTCAGGTTTAAAATTAAAAAAAAGTCACATTAAAGTTATTTCTAAAACTGATTAGGGGCCACTTCAAAACTTACACGTCGGCTGACCTCCAGGGTCCGGCCGTTCTGGTCAATTTGCCATTGTTCAGAACAATATCAATCTGTGGAGAATTGATAATTCCGGGTGGTCGACCGCCGGTTGAGTTTTGATGCACTCTTTTACATTTATGATGCACTATGGGATATGTGTGTACATGTCATCCCCTTTAGCTGCAGCTTTTTTAATCCTTGATTAATTTGAGTTTAACAACTCACCTCTTTGAAGCTAATAATATTTCTGGCGCCCTATACCATCTAGTTGCAACATATTCTGTCAATGCTGGGTTATTTTCATTGCACTCATTAGCATCAAGTTGGGTGATTGACCTCGCTAGACCAAAGTCAGCTACTTTTACAAAACATTCACTGTCTAATAAGATATTTGAAGGCTGTAGTGGAAAAAGAAAAAAATGAAATTACTTAAACATGCTAAAATGACAAATTTTGAATTAAAGTCAAAATCTCAACCAGGATTTTATTTATTTTGGGGGGTCAGTCATAGAAAGTAGTAATAATATTTATACAAGATATCAAAAAATTTTAAAGATCACCAAGAATTTTTTTTATAGAGCCAGGGGTCATTTCACTAACATTAAAATGCATCGTTAACCCATCGTAAGACCAAAACCCATCGTTAGCTTAAACTACCTCTTGACCCCACGCAACGTTAACAAAGGGTTCAATTTTTCTAATGCATAATTCGTACACCTTACGATGCAAGGAGCACTTACGAAGGGTTTTCATGTCTTTGTGATATCTGGTTGTAGTTACGAGCTGAACCCTTCGTTAGCTTCGATGCATCGTAATGTTAGTGAAATCGACCCCATGAACATAATTTTATTATGCAATCCTTAAGGCATCTTTCCATAAAAGTCACCATGAATGATGAATTTCTCCCGCTTTAAACTGACTGTCCACAGACCGCTATTCTGTCGGACGCAATTGTTGAATTTGGCGTACTCAGTCCTTGTTACTGAAGTGAAACTTACTGTGCGATGTCCATGGGATGAACCAATATTTCCACAATATTTTATGTTTCCGCTCTGATTCATTAATATTTACTTACAATAAAGAGGAAAGACACATTTTTGAACAATTTATCAAAGAAAGTGGTTGATAGAAAAATTAATTTGGCTTAAAATTTAAATTTTGTAGACTTTTTCATTGACCTCCAATGCAATGTTTCACGCCAGGGAGTAACATGGAACAGCCTCAATTGACCAATCAGAGGACAGGATTCTAGTCTGTGACATCATTGCGTCCAACAGAATATCACATATCTTCTATAACGGAAAAAATCCATTTGTGTTTCGTTTAAAATTGAATATTTTCAGGCTGGTCATTGTGACATCAATAATTTATCAATTTCCATAAATATGTTATTAATGAATAGAGCAGACCCTACCCTTTACAATGGTATCAAACAATCAAACTTAGGTAAGTCATTAAAGATTTGATGGGCATTGCAGCCCATTAATGTAGGAACTTCATCGCGCTGCTTGATTCAATTTTCTCTATACAGGTTATATGAATAGCAGGACAGGTTGCTGGCATTTATCGCCATTTGTAGAGAATGTATAAGGTCACGCGTTTTGAACTCGCCTCCCAAAAAGGGTGGTGCTGTTATGTTTGTTGGTTTCATGCTGTTGTTTTGATTTAATTTTTTCAAAAACAACACAAGCTATCCCAACAAATTTAGTGTCATTTTAAAACTGTATTAATATGCTATATGCCTGCAAAGTTTCATTGGTCTAGCTTATAGTGAGGTACAGATACAGCTATTTAAAGATGGAAGCCAAGGGGTGGTGCAGGAAGCGGCGTCGCCTATAGAAACTCTATGGGAATTTGTTAATTTTAGTAAAATTTTTGCAGAAACATTAATTTTTTCGTCAAATCTTGGTGTATTGCTACAAATTTGGTACTAAATGAAAGTTAACACATTCCACTTAACATTTTATGATTAAACAGTGTGTGTCGTTAAATATAATGGAACTTATGGCCCATTTTGTATCTGAGTAATGTACATTTTCCTATATCTCACAATGTAATACAAATGTATATAGGAAAACACATACAAAACATTGCTGAAGAACAGCAAACACAATTTTTGCTGTAACTTTTTAATTACTAACCCTATCAAGGTCAATGTATACATATTCTGAAAGAAATTTGATGAGGATTTATAATTGCAGTCTATATTTGTGTAGAGGGTAGAGCTAATTTGTTTTAATTCAAAAATGGTTTTAATTGGAAACAACAGGATTTCTTTTTTGGAACACCCTAAACCTTAAAAACCCTGTACATTAATGTAATACTTTACCCACACTCTGTTAGCATATCTGTTCTTGCACTAAATTATGTGAGTAATAAGAAGATTTCTAATAACACCTGAAAAATTTGCATTGCAGAAGTTATAATTCATTTTGATCAAAAAATAAATGTTTCACCCTGTATATTTTCAAGGTCACCCTATATAATGAGATGCAATGCACATATTTAGATTCCTTACAGCTTTAGCTTTCCAAATATATATACTTTTGTTACATTTCAGTGAAGTTCAAGTGAAATATCTAAGTTTGAACATCAATTGGTGACATACATTAATAATAAGGCATGTTACGCAAAAGGGGCAGAGTTCATGACACATGACCTTAACTACTTTTGAGACCAATTTTAAACCATGCATAATGTCCATATCTGTAAATATTTGGATACCCCCCTCATACAATGCCTTTTGATAATAGGATACAAAATATTTACTAGATCATCACAACTACTTCATATTAACTAGTTATTGCAGCTAGTCCAGCTTGTACTGTGCGAAAAATGAAATTTTCAACTTTTTTTAATTGACCTTGAGGGGTTTAAAAGTTCATAACTTCATTCTTTTTCAGTCAATTGTCAGAAATAGGGTGTCAAAAGAAAGCTGAAATTCCAGCGCTTGTACACAAAATCTTCAAATTACATTTGTGAGTTCCATATTTGCGTACGAGCCATTTTTCCATGGTGAGGCGATACTTTTTGGGGATTCTGTACATGGTAGCATTCAGCAATTGGTACATTACATTACGCTGGTGAACAGAGTCAGACTCAGTCTGGCCAATCTATACGCAAGAAACATGTCCAAGTCCTGCTCTTACCTTTTGGTCTCTGTGTATAACGTTGCCAGAATGCATATACATGGTAGCATTCAGCAATTGGTACATTACATAACGCTGGTGAATGTCTTTCAAAATGTTCCCTTTTTTGATGACGGCATGTAGATCAGTGTCTGAAAAAAGAATGACGGCACTGAAATTAAAACTAAGAAATAAATTTATGACATAATATGTGACTATTCAACATGAACTTTCAGTAAAGTTAGCTTTTTTAAGATAAAGCACCGGGCGTGCATTGATTTTGATTAAGACTTATGTCACCCGCGACATGAAATGTACAACTATTAGATAATACGCCTATTTATCGAGTCTTCATAATCATGGACAGCATAGAATGCTCTGTTTATAATTTGATTTCTTTTCAGTTTCGGTTTTGTTTCTTGAATTTCATAATAAACGGAAATGGGTGCTAGTCATGATGTTGAAAACCTTGGAATAACAAGCTGAAGTTTAATGATACAGTGGAAACTTCATTAATAAAGTTTCAATACTACCATTTTCAAGTGCAGAAAATGAAATGTTCAAAACTAGCCCTGTGCGAAAATTACTGCACATAATAATATTCACGTAATACAATACTCACCCATATATTCAAAAACTAAATAAATGTCTTTGTCATTTTCTGCCTTCATGACATTGAGTAGTTTGACAATGTTTTTATGGTCCCCAAATTCCTGTAATGAGAAACACAGCATATCACCAAATTTGAAATTGCAATCAACACTAGTATACTGTCATTTATATTGCTACAAATACTTCTTGGTCATAGCATCATTCGCATGAAATAATATATTTATTAAATTGAATACCAGAATGCAAGACTGACCTAAGTCCACTTTTTTTCAAAAATGAGTTATACGCAGGGGAGACTTTCTCATAACTATGGCTACCTTGCGCGTGAAGGACTAAAATGAATCCGCACCACAAGTGCCCCTAAAAGTCCTTTATGTATTCAAAAGTTGTCAAAATCCATGGACTTGGGTCAGTTTACATACATATGTTGTTTTGTTGAATGTACCATAAATAGTAAAAACTATGTACTCGGCCAAAAAATTTCTTGAAATTGGAAGACAACTGGTGTTAGGTGTAGGTTCTGTCTATATTGTTTAGAAAACATGCAGAAATTGAACATCAGTATTTTCATTTCAAAATGGTGGTCGAAAAACCTATTTAAGGAAAAGTTCTGCAGCAAATATGTCAAATTACTGTTTTCCGACCGATTTTTCAATGAAATTTGGCTCAGACAAGCAGAGCATAAGCACAGATGCATTACTGCACAAAATATTAGATCAAGATCGATCTCACCCCACCCCCTTTTTATATATATTCTAATACATACAGTATATGAATGCAAGATCGACCCAAGTCCGCTGTCTAAGACCCCCTGCAAAGCACTGCAAGCACAAATACTATAGAAAAATCATGTTTCATATGGCAATTTGGATTCGCAATTAACCTACCCTGTGAGCCAAATTGGCATAACTAAAACATCAGACACACTGTGAAGATTTTTTTTCTTAAAAACTACTCCACTGGACTTGGGTCACTCTTGCATTCCAATTTTCAATTACTAATAAGCTGGTTTCAGAGATTCTGTCGTGCTGGTAGTATGCAGAGTGACGTCAAAAAAAAAATTCCAGTGCACAAACTCGACCTTTGTCGCTCCTAGAAAATTTGCAGCAAGCACGACAAGCAATATACCGATTACCCTGTCGTGATGGTCGCAACCACACATCATTTTGAGTCCTATTTTGAGTTGGAGACCATTGCCACAATATACAAATGTGTTGTGCTACATTACGACAACTCAAAATTGCTAATATTTGATTGTCTGGCACAACTACAAGCTTGGTCGTCTGGTGCAATAACAGCTAATCTGAAACCACCTTCAATTGCCTTCCATAGTGACTCATAACTGCGCAGTTTCTTTGGAACCACCCTAGTTGACTTTCATATTTGTTGTTTTTAAAATCAATTTACAGGTGTTATTTTTTTCAAATTTCAAGTGCAAAAATATCAGTATTACCTGTAAAAACATGATCTCTCGGAATGTTCTCTGAAAAGAAAAAAAATATAGCCAATTAGAAATACAAAAAATACAAACAAATCGATTCCAAGTTCATGTATCTATGATAATTGATAGGCGTAAATGATTGATTTCAGATTTTAAGTATGAAATTCACTGTGTAACCACAGGGCTAGAATTTTGCACAAACAAAAGCCAAAGAGTCCAGTTAGATTCTCGTAAACTGTTGAATAATTCACACAAACTGAATAGAAGTAAGTCCAAAGACTAACGTAAATTCAATCAGGGCGAGTCCAAATGGACTCGCGCAACTATCGTTTTTCTATCTTTTTGGAGTGACCAATTACAGCTTCCTGTCCTCCCTACAATATTTATTCTTAAACTTTCCCATTCTGGCAGCAACTTTGCGCAATGAGCATAATAATTTGAACTTTCATACTCGCATAGTTTTGTAGCTTTGTTGCAGGGTGACATACTTTTTGCAGAAACAAACATGTATTGTTTCCGGTTGCTGTAGTGGCAAACACTTGGCAAACAGTACTGCATGTCACAGGGATAATGCCTAAAAAAATAATTGTTTGAGTGACGTAACATAGAAAAAAAAATAGGGTAGGTAAGTCAGATTTTTTTTTTTTTAATTTTTGATTTTTTTTAAATTCTATGTTTCACATACAAGACCAAAAATATACGACACAAAACATCTTCACTTTTTCTGTAACACATCTTTTATTTTTCATTTTGAATGATCTGCAAGCCATATCTCAGGTTCCCATGAATCGATTCTCATCAAATTTGGGATTTGTAGGTTTTTTACTACGCTCAAAAAATATATTTTGGGTCGGCGGTAAAAATAGGGTCGGTCGGGTTACGCCAATCAAACAATTTTTTTTCTAGGCCTAATCGCTATTGACAAAATTTTGCCACAGGGAAAGATTTTTCAAGTTAAAATGGATTACACTTTCAGAACTCTTAAAACTCAGAAATCAACAAAATTCTTTAAAAAGAGGAGTTTATTCAAAATATTGAATTTGTATCCCTTCCCCAACTTTTATATTCCTTGGAGAGTTTCTTTAAAATATCACTCTTGGACAAGTATATAAGACATGTTTCCCTTGTATTTTGAGTTTTTCACCTCCAATAGAGCTCATGTTTAATTATACTGGATTATACCCGGTGTAAAGCTGAATCAAAGCAACAAGATCTTTAGGTGCCAACTGGTATTTATGGTTACCGGTAACTAAAATTCAGAGATGGACAATTTTGTCTCTATTTCAACATTTCTTTGTTTTTGAGAAAACAATCACAGTGATAAGTTTGTATGGACATACTGTCCTTAAACACCAACAAATTTGTAATGTGTGGAAAAAAGTGAAATTTCAGAATCCAGATTATGAACAATCCTTTAATTAACCCTTACCCTGGCAGACCAAAGTGCATAGGATCCTGTGTATACACAGGCAAACAATTCAGACCTTTGCCATACAGCAAAGCACACAAGATTTGTGTGTGAGTCATTTATGAACTTGAACCTGCACGGACTGTGCTTGTAATCCTACACAATGCAGCTCATCATACAAAGCTGTGTGCTTGGAAATTTTATTTTATGGTCATTGGCAGGTTAGGGTTAATTAATGTCATTCAAATGTTTTACCTGTGCATCTGTTTGGTTCCTAAAGGCATCAAAAATCTTCTTGAGGGCCACCACCTCACCCGTTCTCCTATCGATGGCCTTCCACACGATGCCATAGGCCTACGAAGAAAACAAATGAATGTGGTTAAGGACGATCGCCTTGATAAATTCATACCTGTAGATTTTGTTTACTTTTTGTCAGTTAATGGGGTCATCGATCATCTATAAGCTAAACAATAATTTATTGGACAATTTAAACGGGTCACTGATCATCTATATAAGCACGCTATGACGTCATATATGATGATAAGAAGCCCCATTGGCTAGTGGTGAGGGTGCTTTTTTCTGAAAAAGATGGCATCCATTTGCAAGTGCTTACACAAGCTAATTTTACATGAATTACTTAGTTTTGCAATCAATGAGTTACTACTTTCACACTATTCTTGTAGTTTAGAAAGTAATTTACTTCTCTACTGTATTTGTGTGCTGTATCGTCAAAGTTAAAAAGTGAAATTTGAGGGCAAATGTGTGCCATTTTTTGTAAAGTTTATCTACCGTCTAGCAATGACAACACTCCAATAAAACCTGCCTAACATGTCTCCTTTACTTCACTGTTTACCAAAGTGACAGCTATAAGTGGCTAATTATGATACAACTGTGTGAAAAGCAATCAATACATAATGATCCTGAACCATGATTGGTTATTCCAATGACAACACACTTTTTTATGAATGAAAATCACATGACATTTTTGGTGGGAAATTTGAATGTGGCTCATTGCATGCTGGGAGGAATATGCAAATGACAAGATGGCTGCATTAAATAAACAAACACTTTTTAGTGGCTCTATCCCAGGAATTACCTCATTTTTTTGCATTCATGGATGGATTCAAAGGTCAGCTATAATTATTTATTTAATTGTGTTTCATTAATGATTCCAAGGTGTCGGGTCATTTGCTTATACATAGCCTATGAGATTTTTTGTGGCATTTTCAGGACTAACTTGACTCGTGTGTGGCATGTTAATAGGTGTGTTTCTATGAGTTTGACATAGGAAAACTCATCATAGTTAGGAGTAATGTAGATGTAGGATTTTGATGAGAAAAAACCTTGCCTGTTTTCTAGCTAAATAAGAAGAAGAGTACATCTGAATAAATACTGAAAATTTCACTTGATTCCGACCATTCGTTTCAAGGTAACAAGCTTTTCAGCATTTTGAAAATCCCCATAGGCTACTGTGTTGTAATTACTGCCGGGGCCCCGACAGTAATTAGAAAATGACACATTTCCTCACTTTTCTCAAAAATGCAAGCACATATGAAAGAATGGTTTGGAGATTGTAACATATACCAGTTGACGATTCTTATAAGCTAAAAAAAACAGTTTTGATAGAGGTGACCTTGAGGGTAAAAAGTGGATCATGAATTGCGCTAATTAACATTAACTTTTTTATCTTATTGACATTATTAAACCAAATTCCGACATTCCCAGCGATGAAAATTGTTTTCTATATTTTACCCATGTAATTTCATCTCTAGCTATCTTTTGCTTGAGAAACACAAGCCAAAAAAACTTCGTTTTTGGCTTGAGGCAAACTGTGTAGTACAGCCTATCACATAAAGGCCATTTGTGCATAAATTGAAAAAAAACACGGTACTTGAACAAACAGAAATGTTTTATTCCATATTCATGAAAGGAACCTCTTTGAATTAAATTTATGAAAATCGCACTGTTCTGATCAGAGAAATCAAACGGAATGTTTCTTTGTTTACATAGTTACCAATACCAAACGTAAACATATCTTCAAACATCATTTTTGTGTGACTAACAACTTCGGGAAGTATTTATGATAAGTAAATTTATTATAAATATCCTTTGCCATGTTTGTGGAGTGTGAAGTTCGTATCTGATAAATATGATCATTTTGGGGGATATTGGGTATGTGCACTTACATGTATGCGCCAGGTTTGATTGCAGAGCTTGCTTCTGACAGTGGTACCAAATACCACTGCCAGATATTTTGGATCATGATAAGCTATCTTTTGAAAACAATCGGTGACCCCATACAGTCTACACTAGCAAATATTTGAAATATTAGCATTTTGCGGTATAGGAAATCACACGTAAAAAGTCTTAAGGCCTGTTGGCTCGGCAGCACTCGTAGACGTAGCTACTTGTTAAGGCCATGAGAATGAAGGTTTTAGATTTGCGTCCGAACATTTTTCAAATGACATGAGGCTTTTTTTCATTATTCATTATTCATTA
>JXSR01S066257.1:0-11150 GCA_000969725.1 Ophiothrix spiculata | reverse complement strand
TATACAATTAGTTTGAGAGTTAGAGTACAAAAACCATTCATGCCATTTGAAGGTCTACCCCAGCCTTAAAGGAAATCTGTGGATTATCTGAAATTCAGAGTCAAATCCATGTAGCATCAACGTGATTAAGATAAACAGTGCCAAATATGGTATATTTGATAACAGTCTTGGCTATTATTTTTGCATGTTAACTCTATGGATCGATGGATCGAAGAAATATCGTCTATTCAAATTTGTTTGCTATCATTGAAGTTAAATAATTTGTGGTTTTTTTCAGTCGCAACAACCAAAGTATTTCCAAAAGCAGACGAATTTTCAAACATCCAAGTTGGTCTTGTGAATGACACTGGTGAAGTTTCAATCTCAAAAGCTGACTTTCAGAAGCTTGGCCTTGATGGTATGTTGAAGTATTAACCACGCTTTGTTTAATTTTCGCGCTATATAATATTTATTTCCGAGATGTCAATGGGGAAATTTCGGATTTGAAAGAAAGCCTGAAAATATTTAATACCGACCGACTTCAGTTGAGTTGTATTGATCTCAGTAGCAATAGGAATATTCAAAGTATGACAACCTGTAATAAAAAAATATATAAAATTTGATGTAGTATTGAGCACAGAGTGGTTTCATTTTCTAGGTAGAGGCTGACATTGCACATGCGTAATCTTGAAAATGCGATCCCTTTCCTACCCCACTGAGCTATATACCTGATGGGGAGAAACTCTGCATACATTACAATGCATGTACGTGCAAAAATGACAAGTACGGGACGGCTCGCAAACACTTGTATAGTATAAAAGGTGTTAAAATATAACTGTATCAACAGTTTTAATATACTGTAACAGCCATTGCAACAATTGCAACGTCTTACAATCTCATTGCGCGAGCCACATTGGTGTTTGGCACCAAATTGTGCCTTGTAATTTTTTGAAATTCTGTATTGAAAGTTGCGAGCATGCAGTTGAAATACCGGAGCCATACCATGCATACTGTATTCGATTCCCGTGTGATTTACCTTTATGTTTTGTTTTTAACAGCTAACAAGAAGATATCAGTATCGATTGTCTCTTATAAATACGGGGAATTGTTGACGGGAAGGTATGTTAAAATTCCGAGGATGGGGGGGGGGGGGGCAGTCAAGTATAATGTTGCAGGCATTGAATATGCAATGAAAAGATTACCAACAGACGACAAAAACTTCAAACTGAGAGAAAAGGAAAAAAATCAATCGTAAGAGTCTATGAAAAATGTCCGACATTCGGATTTGAATATAAATAGATCATGCCAATCTGCCACCAAAGGCGGAGAAATGATACAAAAGAGAATTGAAAAATGACGCGACTTGGGACATGCGGGTTGCAGGTCAAAATTTTGACATATTTATAGCAAAGTTTCAGGTTATAAATTCATAATACAAAATTTTGGCCTTTTTGTAAGGTGAAATTGAGGGTCGCGACCCGAAATTTGACAAGGACGAAATTTCGCATTAATCACTTACTCACGATATTGCTCATCTCCATCGCTGACTTAATATTGGAGGTCGCATACTGTATTTAGCGATTGTTAGAAACACGTCCGGAAGAATGGTTTAATTTGTACATTCTGCTTAATTTTATCCTCATGGACATGATTTGCAAGGTTTTGTATCAGGATATCTTGGGACGCTTACTTGTATATTGGTACAAGTTTATATCATCGTAAAATATGTTTAAGCTTAGTTCAAGCTACACTCTTAGAATGCCGGGATCAAATATACGAGTAGTTTTCGGGATCATTTTATTTTGATCCTTTAAGGATCACTTTTGATCCTTTAAGGATCACTTTTGATCCTTTTGCGGATCAATATATACAAATGGATCAAATTCACAAGGATCATTTTTGATCCTTTTTTAGGATCATTTTATTTTTATCCTTTTTGATTACAATATCAAAGTTTTGATCCGTATTTCTGGTTTACTTTGATACGGAAAGGATGAGCTCATATTTGATACCGCGTTTGGATCCAACGTATCTTTTGTTTCATATTTGAGTACAACCCAATATCCACTACACAGCGGGGAATGTATACAATGGTGTAACATATACGTTGATATCATCACACAGTCCGGCGTGGTCGAGTGGTTAGAGCGCTGGTCTCGTAATTACCAGCAGGTATGAGTGCGGCGTGGGTTCAAACCCTGCTAGCGTCACTTCAGTGTGATGTTTTTTGCAGGTCTTTTTTATAAGAAATATTTGATCCTTTTTCGGATCAAAATTTTTGATCCTTTTTTGGGGATCACTTTGATCCTTAAAGGATAAGCTCATATTTGATACCTAAAAAGGATCAAAATTGATCCTTTTTGTCTCATATTTGATACTTTCTTTCTAAGAGTGTACATAAGGAAAGAGGTACCTATTAGTGCTGAGCGGTACGCAAAACTATTTTTTGAAGAGCGAAATTTCGACTTATTTTAACACGAAGTTTCGCCATACGTAAGGCAAAATCTCGTGATACGTATGTCGACAATTCGGGTCGCAAGCCGAAATTTTGGGTCACCACTCGAAATTTCGCCCCTGAGTCGCAAGCCGAAATGATATAAATAAAGCTTCGTAAGTAAGCCTCTCTTCATAACTTGGAAACACCATCGATTGCGTGTCACACGAGTTTTCACTCTAATAACATGACAACCATAACCTCTTGTTACCATACAGTAATGCCGACCAAGCTCCAGTAAGTGGTGTTGTGGCCATTACCCTGTTTGCAGATGGCGTCAAGACATCGTTACCTGTTAGCTTCAATCTCACAATTGATAAGGTAAAGTTGCAGAAGCAATTAAATGATCTTATCTGACGTTCATGTGTTTAAACATGGCCCGTATTTCAGAAAGATGTTTAGTTAAACCATTAAACTGAGCATCAACTGTCCAGGAATGATACGCATCATTGCAGCTTTCAAGCAGAACAGTTCAATGAGTCGTGCTGTTGACGAGAAATAAAACCTTGATTTAGCTAAACACCTTTCTGGAATACGGGCCAGTGTATCTGTGTTTGCCCTCGGTTACATGTTCAAGACATACCTGTCTAGGACGAGGTTCTTCCGTTTTTCATCTGCAAGGGTGAAACTCTATAAGATCGTCTCCTTTGGCACTCTTTGGGGTACTTCAAGTAACGTGGGAACATACGCATAAACCCCGGGTCGTCTGTGTCACCCCTGTCTCTGTTGAGTATTGGGTGGTGAATACTGCCTCTTTCACCTCTGTTGAGAGTCTTCAATATATCGAGCCGAGATTCTTTATGTCTTGTGAGGACTCCATGTCGGGTAAAGTATGTTGTTTTTCAGCCCAATACCAAATTCGTATACATTTATTGTCAAAAACTAACGTCGTTATCGTGATATAAGTAAATCCACGTTTAGGCTATTGTATATAGATTTAAATTTCAGTCGGTGGAGTTGTACTGATACGCTATGGATATACTGATGTTATTTCTTGCATAATTAGCCCGAACACGTGGGATCTGGTTCCAAACAAATGATCCTACTAATAATGGTACCAAGTTGATATATCGATAGCAAACGGTCTAACAATTGGGCATAGGAAAAAAATTACATGAATTGGGCAAACATAAACCTTAAAAGAAACCATCGAGACTTCATAGATTTCAAGGGTAAAATCTCCTGCTTCTTGTTTGATTATCACACTTTCGTATTTCTATTTCAAGTTGTTCATTTATGTCGTTTGTTTGAATGTCGCAGGTTCAAGTTGTAAACTCCGCTAGTGATGAAGAACCAACATGCATGTACCAGCATGAGAGCAAGTAAGTCTGCAACCCGGGGGAAGCACTGACATAAAAAGGTGGTACGGATATATATGTGCGATCCCGGAGACCCCCTTTTCACACCCTTCCTTTTTGGCGTATTTGGAATCAAACTTTTAATTTCTATTAGTTTATACTATGTCAGTGCAGAAAGAAGAAGAAGAAATTCTTAGGTTGATAACCAAGAATACCCCCAGAAAGCCTCCTTGTTTTGTTCCAATTGGAGTATTGAGGAGTATAGAAGCAGAAGCAGAAAGCCCACAATGAATATTATTTCCAATAAGGTCCAAGATCTTTTTCTTATCGGTTATAAATGCAGAAAGAAGAAGAGATCACTTGCGCTATGGCACTTCCCCGCTTAACTTGCATCCAGAATGGTCTTTCATGGATTTATAGGTCCGTATGCATAATGCTGGGTTTAAGGTTAAATCTGGTCTCGTAAGTGGAATTTGCGATATTTTATCACATTTTCCACTTCAAATAACTGTCAAGTTGTAACGTTAGGAATTTCACTTTAAAAATAAGACACATTATGTATCAAGAAATGTGTTTCTGGTGAAGGCAGATTTCTCTTACTCTTGGTCGAACAAAAGTTATCTGTTTTGCATACGGACCATAGGGTCTAAATTGGGTGTTTAACTATATGTTTCATTGTGTGTGTTTATTTCTTTGGAGTTTAAAAAATATGTAAAAAACACAAAAATGTATTACAGTCTTCGCCTTCAAGCAGTGGAATTCCATTATATCCACAAAGTTATATAAAATTAACTAACCGGTTTTTGTTGTCATATATGGGCAATTAATAATTTTCTGAAAAGGCCGAGAATCCAGATTAATGTGTTATACAGAAGTAATGAAATTCAGTGTCCGTGTGACTGAGTGTCCTAGCTACTATTCAATGGTGTAGAACGTATACTTGTACATGTGCGATCAATAAATTATTGATTGAGACTTATTCCGTGTAGCTACCCGAACTCCTGGTTATGGGAGACACTCAGTCTCATTACACCGGTACGTAGCTGAAAAATAGCCCCTAAATGTGAGGATGTGTTCTGACAAGGGCATGTGTAAACACAGCCTAGGGTAAAATAGTAGAATGTATTTTTTTTCTTTTCCTTTTATTTTATTTTTTTAAATGTTTATATTACTTTTGTAGATATTTATTTTACATGTCAATCACGTGGTGTTTTTTTTGAATTCTGATATGTGTCCCGCCGCGGCAAAAGGGTGCAGTTGTCGGCCCCTACACGTTACTCTTTGTAACATATCTTATGTATACCTTTTAGTGTACATTACATATGATTCAATGAGCAACATGTTGGACCCGACAACTGCATCCTTTTGACGCGGCGGGACACATATTTCTATCATGTCTAAACATGCTAAATACAACTTCTAAGTTGAATAATTTCACCTATATTTCCTGTTATGTAGCGGAAATATCACGTGGGTATCAGATGGCTGCACAGTAAGTGGATTGGAGGACGACCAGGTCACGTGTCGCTGTGAACACACTACCAGCTTTGCAGTCCTTATGCAAGTTAAGGATGTCAAGGTGGGTTGAAAACCAGCATCACTTTATATTCACTTTGCAGTGATATGTTTATATAATTGAGAATTAGACCATACACAACATACACATTGTTCACCATCCATTTCTGAATATTACTACTGCTTCGTATCAGTAAGACTGGCATCAAATTCCATTTCAAAATTATCTATTATCTATCAGTACTATTAAACATAGGGGTCAATCTACACGGAGTGCAGATCCAGATGCATGCGCATCTCGGAGACCCAGATCTGAGATCTGCATCTTCATACACCCACTTGCATCTTCATACACCCACTTACACGTACGCACATACGTAGAGTACTGCACAGCAGATCCGGATCTGACGCCGGCCGTGTACGTGTAGCCACCGTCTACTGCAAAGTGGCTTACGGAGATGCGCATTCATCTGGATTTGCACTCCCATGTAGATCATGCCCGGGTAGATTGCCACATTCAATCAATCAATCAATCAATGATTCAAGTACTTGCATAACATACATACCCCATGAAGGAGTCTATTGATGCTCATGTCACCCTGATGACAGATATGTAGTTCGTCGATTTTTAATGTTCGATTTTAAAGGTCACGTATGAATGAGATCAGTTTCGATCTTTATATTGAGATTAATGATTGTGTAACGTCAATCTAGTATTTCAAGAACATTTACTGACAGTAAGGCCGAAACCATAGTCGGCCTCCAAACAAAATTTTCCCTACCAAACATTTGGTCGTGACGTCACCAAATACTTGCCATCGGATTTAAAGTATGAACGAGTAACAAACATTTGGTCCAATGTTTTCGCAATTCAATAACATGTGCAATCTAGCACAAAAAAATTATTTGGTCTCAACTCGGCGTTGAAGTTATTTTGTTTGGAGTCACTCGTCATTTTGACGCACGACCAAATGTTTGGTAGGGAATATTTTGTTTGGAGGCCGACCATGGTTTCGGCCTAAAACGTTGTTTTGCTCTAACAATGTTAAAACTTTACCTACGTAATAATATAATATTTATTTCAACTGCCATAAAATATACAAACAATGCAAAGAAACATTAAAATATATATTACGACAATCAAGGAAAGAAAAAATGGACTTGAAAAGTCCGAACATGGAATATGTTTTTCTTTCCCTACAAAATAATATAATAGTAAAATAAAATTAATACAAATTATTTACAAAATATACATAACTCAAATACTGAGACATACACATGAAACACGTCATATAGGCCTATTATAGGCAGTAGACCAATAGTAGTAAATGTGTAAGGTTAAGTAAATGTGTAAGGTTAAGTAAGCTTAATTCCCAACAACTACTAAAATCATGCAAGAAATATCTTCTACGTAAAAAAAACATACAGGTCTGATAGGTGACTGACTTGATAATTCAGGTGTACGTTCCCGTTTTTCCCTTTTGATGAAATATATTAAAATAGACTTTTTGGAATAAAGACCATATCTATTATACTCCCGCCGTTGATGGGATCGGAACTCAGAACGAGGTTAAGTATGATAAATACACTACTTGATCTCGCTCTGAGTTCCGTTCCCCGTTCGATTCTGTGGATTTACCCCATCAACGGCGGGAGTATGTCAATTATAGATATGGTCTATATAATGACATGATATATTGTGATGTGATTTGATCATATTACGACAGTTGCATTATATTCCCAAACAAATGTGATTATGCCTCTGATTCGATATTGTGAAGTTGACTGAACAAATCACACTTCAGTTAGCATTCAAAATCCCAAATGTCTGTTGAATATTGTGCTCGAATGTATGGAGTTGAAAAGAATGAAATTGAGAAAGATCTGTAACAAAATTGCCATTAAAAATCTTGTTTGCCAAAACATTGTGAAAGCAATAAACTATTGCTTATTCTTTTTTTTTTTAATTGGCATGTGACATCTTACTTGGCAGCTTGCCAAGCGGGATGAAGTGGCGCTTGGTTGGATCACACGTATTTGTTGCACATTGTCTATTATAGCACTGGCTGTTACTCTTGCTGTCTTACTGTTTCTGAGGTAAGTTTCATTTGAAACATGTATATTACAATTCAAAGTTTAGTAAAATCATTATTGTCATTCATTATTATCTTGAAGTTCATTATTGGTTTGGTCACAGTGCCAAAAAAGGTGCGAGCTTCATTGGTGCCATACTGTTGGCTTTTGTGAGATATTGGCCCTAATATATGCTCCAGGAGCATATGCTCCGGGAGCATAATATGACCCTCGAGCATATGCTCCAGCAGCATATTTGATTTACACAAAATTTTCAGTTGAAATATATATGTGCTCCTGGAGCATGTTTGAGTTAGAATGCTCCAGGAGTATTTTGACAAATGTACTACAGGAGCATGTTTGACCTAGAAACATGCTCCAAGTGCTCACAAAATGCATTATGACTAAGAATCATGCTCCATGTTCATCCTTATCATGAAAAAAGTATGTTTAAATAGGAAACGTGGAGCATGTTGGTCAGATATGCTCGAGGAGCATTCTAAATCAAACATGCTCCTACTTCAACCAAAAATTTTAAGTCAATTTTAAAGTCAAATATGCTCCTGGAGCATTGAACATCAAGAATAACATTAACAATGACAATCAAAATGACAAAAAGGATGAACAATCAAGCCCAGGCCGTAGAATGAGCATATCATTGTCCAAACTAACGCACGCTTAAGCATGCGCAATATACAGGGTGTCCCAGAAAAAACCTTACCATCTTTGAGTGTAATTTTCTCGGCTTTAACGGATAGTAAGAAAGTATGTAAAAATTGCATTTTATAGCCCATGAATTGAACTTTCAGATACCGTTTGTTTCATTTCAATCAGTAGTGTACAACAAAAGTTATGCTTTGTCAAATTAATGGATGTAAAATTTTCTGGTCCAGTTTTACGGTTTTCTTAGTTCTCCTTGAAGTGTATATTGTCCCAGGTTCTATTGAGTATTGTCATTGATCTGCTTAAACTCAACCGTAACAATGTTCACTAATTTAATATGTACATGCTCTCTTTTATCTGTGCTGAAAAAATGATCAAATTTCACGTAAAAATAAGTCAGATATGATGAATTTTCGAAGGTGACTCATCTTTATTACATTCAGAAACACCCCTACTTTATGGCCAATAATCATGATATTGGACCAGACAAAAATCCACCCAAATATTTGACAAAGCATAACTTTTTGTTGTACACTATCGATTGAAATGAAACAAACGGTATGTGAAAGCTCAATTCATTAATTGGCTATAAAATGCAATCTTTACGTACTTTCTGACTATCCGTTAAACCCAAGAAAATGACACTCAAAGATTGTAAGGTTTTTCTTGGACACCCCGTAATCTATTATAACGCACAACAACGATGACTTGTCTATTTCAGAATGCTTACTGACTCGTGTTTATTTTTATCAGATCCCTTCTGAGGTCGGAGCGAGTGACTATCCATACCAATCTGGTGATCGCTCTCATTCTGGCGCAGATACTTCTTCTTATGTCTGGCCCTGCTGCTGTACATGAGGTCAGTGGTCGTACATTACGTTGTGTTTTGGATTTGAGAGAAAGTACTTATTTATCGACAAGTGAATTTGGATTTACATTTTATAAGACAGTTTGTGAACTCGCGTATAGCGCAACCCGCGTATAGTATACTAGATTGGGTATGCAAATAACAGAAACCCAGCAAACACAAAACGTGTCTGAAACGTTTCCGAAACGTTTTTGAAAGGTTCTTAATTGGTTACAGTCGTTTTGTTTTTATCAAACCTTTTTGAAACGTTTTGAACTGGTAAAAAGATAACTTTGGTTAAACAAAAACGTTTTAGAAACGTTCAAAAAGACCCAATGGAAAACCACTCTTAAATCATGGGTCTGAAAGGTTTCTCTAACGTAAATTAAACGTTTTTTAAACAGTTTTGTAACGTTATGTTTAAACGTTTTTTAACGGAAAAAAACCTCCACACTTTCACGTTTTTCAAACGTTTTTTGGAAACGTTTTCTTACCCAAAATGAAACCGTTTTTTAACGTTCAAAAACGTTGTTTTGCTAGCTGGGAAAGCCCAGTATAAGCGAGGGAGGCAGATAGAGAACTTTACAATATGGCCTTATCAAAGAATCGCAGGGTTCACGAATGAAGGTCTATATTCAGCAACCCAGAACGACAGAAACAAATTAATGGAGAAAGACCAGAAGATGTGCAGATCCGGGGGTGCAGACAAAGTCTGTGTGAGTGCCGCTACATGTGACGTCCAGTGAATATCACGCTATAATTAGTATATAGGCTACGTTGTTCTTCTGCAATTTACAGGTAGATTGTTCAAAACAGGAGTGTCCTTGCGTGTTTCGCAACGATAAGTGGATGAAAAAGAGATCATCAAGGCTTCTAAAATCGTTTGGTTTACATATGACAATATGTGCCTATACTGATGACTTGTAGATGGTGAAAGTAATCGTTTTCCTTTCTTTGTTTAGATGGCTTGTCGTACTGTGGCAATCTTGATGCATTATTTCTTCACTGCGGTCTTTTGCTGGATGTTTGTTGAAGGTATTCATCTATACCTGCAGATTGTACGGGTGTTTTCTGCTGGTAAAGATATGCTCAAAACATACTTGGCGATTGGCTGGGGTAAGTGACATGACTCGCCAGGTATACATTGTATGCAGCGCCCCAAGATGGAACAATCGCACAGGGGACCAACGGCTTAACGTGACTTCCGAATCACGAAGCAAATTAGAAATAAGGGGACACGGTCCGACCGGCTGTGCCGACCGCCAGGTTCGAACCCACAACCTCTGTATTACGGGCGAGACTCATAATACAGAGGTTGTGGGTTCGAACCTGCCGACCGCCAGGTTTGAACCCACAACCTCTGTATTATGAGTCTCGCCCGTGCTCTAACCGCTCGGCCACGCTCTGAATGATAATGTTAGTCAGTCTCAGTGTGACAATGAACTGGAGGCGCTCAGTGCACGTACTCGAAATCTTAGATCAGAGCGTAGTTGGTCATATACCGCCTATATGTATTTAAATACCGTATCTACACAACCAATTCAGTTATTTCCAATCTGACTAACCCTCAATGCGAACAGTTTGACAACTGGAACATCAAAGTAGGTCTATTTGAACAATTTTAGCACATATAGCTGTTGAAATGACCCATGTTACAACAATAAAAGCCATGTACATTCAAAAACAAATACCACTGATACAGTATGCCTGGCTATTATAGAATGTACCATTGTTTATTAATTTTTTGAACATGTTGAATGCAATATGAGATAAGAGAAAGTTACAAAGTGGCGCATTAGTAATATTTTCATGTGAGAAAAAAGTTGGGTTTTTTTTTTCATTTTTTGAACATATATATATTTGTCTCTGTTGCTTAGGAACACCTTTGCTGATTGTGGTGATCACAGCTGCCTCCAGATGGCATGGATATGGCGCTAATGGAAAGTAAGATACAGAATAGACCACTTTCGTATGTCGCATAATGCATCTTGAAAGTACCGCAAATTGTGCAGTCGATCTAATATGGTAGACTGATCAGAATTACGTCACAAGGTCCCGTATTTGCTCTCTGTGTATAGGATCAAAAGTCTGACTTGTACCATTCTCACATCTCATTCAAAAAAACAATCAAGGTGCAGCACTGTTGTTACATGCCCCTGAATATGTAATTTATTATTACCATAAGTCAAACATAATATTTAAATGGCCATTAAAGAGAGTGGCACACGACCTTTGTGCTTCTACGTGCTTCTGCACGCGTCTAGAGTGATGACTCATTGCA
>JXSR01S066246.1:91524-106677 GCA_000969725.1 Ophiothrix spiculata | reverse complement strand
ATGAATCAATATATCATGGTCAGTGATAAGTAAGGCCTAAAAAATAAATTGTTTGTTTGCCCTCCAGTGGAAAAATTAAAATTTTGGGTCGGTCGGTCGGTTGATCTTTTTTTTTTTTACTCTGTACATATATTTTAAAAAATGATCTCATTCCATGGATTTTATCGCGAATACCAAGCAATGCAGGGCTTCATCAAAGATTGTTGGTCATTACTTAGAGTAAATATGCATTTTATATTTTATACTTGTGACTTTATACTGCTAAATTTTACATTTTTCGTCGAAAATATTGAGTTTTCATATTTTAGGTGTTTGAAGGAAAAAAAAATACCTGACCCAAATTTTTGGCATTTTAGGGTCGGTCGCAGAGGGCAAACAAACATTTTTTTTGGCCTAATTTATCTGAAATTCATTTAAATGAAAAGAATATTTCTGTACATATTCAAAGGACATCCATTCTTTTAGGGTCTAGAAATTCAAAAATATTTGGGGTTAAAATCATGGACAACCATTCTTTTAGGGTCTACATATTCAAGAATATTTAGGAGTTAAAAATCATACATTTCCACCTTATAACTATCTTTATTGAAAATGTCTTTCTTTTTCAGTGTTGTCCATGTTTTAGGGCAAATTACTTGTAGGCCTATAAGCAAATTTGAAACAAAGGTTTATTTTTTAATCTAATTAAGTATGTTGTTTTGTCTATGTTCTTTCTTCAGGTATGTAGTAACAAGTTTTACCAAGAACCCAGAAAAGTACATCAGATATACACCAGAGCAAGTGAGCGGACAAATAGACCATTTCTTTGATATCTCAGCATAGACAGCTAGGAATCAACAACAACTCATAAGACAAGTAGCACATTCCATGATGCTCAGATTCCCCCTATATGAATCACACCCAAAATACCTGATACCGGCCTGGAATACCCGATATCAACAACAACTCATAAGACAAGTAGCACATTCAAAATCTACAACTCAGGCATGACTTGACTTACTTGACTTAAAGCTGTCCTCCCAAAACGATTGGTTCCGAAGATAGCTGCCTTCCCACCAGGAGTCTCCATCCAGCTCATCGTTTGTTGCTCGTCCGACCTTCACAACGGAATCTATTCCCAAGGCTTTGCAATTTGACTTGATGTTGTCTAGCCATCTTAGCAGAGGTCTACCTTGTAGTCTTGTTCCTGGAATGATCCAGTGTGATTTCAGGGATTCAGTATGATGGCATTGTTTTGATGTGGCCAAAGTATATAAGCTGCTTTGTTAAGATATGGTGGTGTGGAAGTCTAGGAAAGTAAATATCTAGAAACGCTTTTCGCAGTGTTTAATACTATATTTTAGGCAATTTTTGTCATGTTAAAGCAACATCTGGTTTCAGTACCGAAATATACCGATGGATGGATTTTTCATGTTTTTTTTTTTTCACGAACAATAATCGCCAAATTTCTCATTTTATCTCTTCTTGTTAGGTATGAATTTGTCTAAAATACTTTATTCACTACATGCATGGAATCCATTCAGTCTGCAACAAAAGTTTCAGAATTTAGGTAAAATAAACAAGTATTGCAGTATTACATTACCTTTCTCTTTGAATCCCTCAGTTATGGCGTCAATTTGTGATTCGGAAGATGGAGACTAATTCTGTAATGATTGATACAATTATGAAAGAACAAGACCATTTTGTCAGATTAATTTTAATTAACATTTTTTTTAGGATTTTATTGACATATTTCATCTGTGACCTAAATAAAGTGTATGGGTCATGTAGACCAGGGCCGTACAAAGGCATGTAAGTCAGGTGGACAGACACGTTTACCGACCTGATATCAAACCAATTTCATGCGTCGTCCCGATATATACACACTATCAATGGCAGTGCAAGGATTTGAAAATGAGGGGTTAGATTGTGGCAAATGACACAACTGGGGGAAAATTTTAAAGCAAAAATGGTCGGAGGAAACTGGAATTTGTTTGGAATATGTGCATAGCGTGTGAAAAGTTTGTTTCAGCTAAAAATGGATATAATACCTTGAAATTTGTTTTTCGAATTTGCTAATTATTTTGATTACAAATTGACATAAAATCTTAAAATTTGCAAGAAGCGTGCAATTTTATCTTTTACATTTAGGTAAGTTTACTCAAACTAACAACGAGACAGTAAAATGGGACAGTATGAGTAAGAAATTAGTAAAATATAGTCCCGTTATTATGCGTCCCACTATTTTGAGCCAGAGGGGGCAAGTGAACCCCCTGCAACCCCCTGCTTAATACGACCCAGATGTAGACCCTTTTAATTTACCAACTGAAGAACACAGGATTATTTGTTCTTGTATGTTTTTGAAGAAAAGTTATATATATGTAAAGTGCTTTGAATATGTGCAATTTTTGTAAATGAAATTATATCCATGAGTTTGCATGGAGTGCATGGTTATAATGATAAATACTATGTATGTAAGGCAAAAAAAAAAGAACTCTGTCTCAGCTTACTCAAGGTCAAAACCCTAAGCGCTATGCGTTTTTTATATTTTTTAGGGGCTACGCGGATGCGGAAATACCCCCTAATTTGCATTTTTCGGCCACTTTTTTTTTCGCGTCCGTTTCGCTGCCATATATTTAACTTTTTTTTCCAGTAGTAGGAAAAAAGATGAAAATAACTGAAAATCTCTCAAAAACCTAAAAAAAAAGAAATGCGCTATCATTTGGATTTTTAAAAGCTATGCGCGGGAAGCTGAGACAGACTATTTTTTTTCCTTGGCCTAATTGTTAAAAAGTTATATTAAAAAAGGGCTGTATGCATTTGCTCATCCATATTATATTGTATGCCAGAGAACTTGTTATGCTGGTCTCCAACTTGTCTTTTCAAAAATAAGAAGCTGGTAATGGCTAATTAATCTTGGCACTTGATTGGCCAGTGCCTGATGGCATTTGTTTTGAGCATAAAAAAATACATAACATCCTTGGCGCATTGGTGTTTGCGCGAATTTCTTGCAATGTCCAGATAAACACAAGACATTATGCTCGCCATTTTGGCAACCTCTACACCAAAGCCTTTGTTAGATAGGACAAGTGAGAAACAATGGTGTGTAATTCTACTGGTCAAAATGTGGACTAATTACGGTTACCTGCAGTAGTGGTAATTATGGTCAGCGGTTACCTGCAGTAGTGGTCAGTCGTGAGCGATACAGTGAAACACCAACATTAAGGGTACCAGCATAAGAATTTGTCAACTCTGATGCTAGCTTCAGAGTGACTTTTATGGTTGTGTTACAAATGGTAACATTTTACAAAAAGAGATTGATTGATTTGGCCTACTGAGCTGTTGAATTGATTGGCCTAAAATTTTTGTGTTGCCCTCAAAAATTATCAACTCAAAAATTCAGAATATCAGGGCCAGTGTATTTTTGTATTGATAAGAACTTTCACATTTTCCATGTTGCAGGTTGTAATGATAATCGAAAGTTATAGACCAGTTATGATGACTTCAGTTGTTATTGTTTTGCCCGGCAATATGTGCGTGCATCAAAAAGGAACTGAATTGTATATTTTGAAAATTCCTGCCACGATTGAATAGTTGCATGGTAAAGCAGGAGTTTTGAAAGCACGGTCCCAAAACAAAGCAAGCTGCACATGCATACTGCCGGGCAAAACAATAACAAAAGTCAACTGGTCTACAGAAAGAGGGATATACCAATCAAAATTTTAGTTTTCTTCACTTGAGAACAACAAAACATTTTTTCTGATGGGGGGGGGGGGGCGTTGGATTGCTTTACCATGTCATGTCATGAAATATTTAGGTAAGCATGACATATTCTAACAGCAGCATGTAGCATTTTACAAAAAAATTAGAATTAGTGTATAAGTGGTATTATTTGTGCAACACTTATTTCACGCTTTTTGAGCTTAACTTGATGTGTAGCTCAAAAATAAATGCATTATGCAGAAGAATGTGCATTTACTGCTCTTATGCGACGAAAAACGTGGCCCGACCTACCCTAATTTTGTGATTTTGAAGAAAACATTTTTTTTTTATTTAAAAAAAATCAAACATTTGACAAAATTTGAAATATTATTTGTGGATGATTTACACTTCATATGTTAGAAAACAACAATCAATTACCAGATATCGGGAAAAATTTGATCAAAACCTTCAGAAAAGTCAAAAATTTGAATTTTATCTTGTTAGTTGATTTTGGGTATGAGGCTATTCTCTCAATGTATTTATTGATGCCATATATCAAGAAAGAGCCAAAGATTTGTTTGTAGAACATTCCTTTCACATCAAAGATTGCAGATAAATCAAAAGAAGTTTGGAGTTTGCATTAGATCACCTAAAAAGACTGATTTTAAAAAATTCAATTATAGAGGGCAGTATTTATCGTTGTCGACAACGATAATTAAAAACAAAAGAATATCTAAAAAATTTGATATATAGGGTTTGAATTTGACAAAGTTTTGCATGCTGTCATTATACGGCTAATACTTAAAATAATGCAAAAATCTCAAAATGTTTGCGGAAAAGGTTTGGGGTGATTCTGAACTTGTCCAATGCCCCTTTAAGTTATATCTATTTGACACCTCGTCACAAGAATGTGAAAAAATCCCTCAAAAATGTATGTGCCGTTTGTCAGTGGCTCATGAAATGTCTTTTCAGGTGACGATTTTGGGTTTAAAGGTGCAATTCATGATCTTGATGTGACAAATACCTCACCTGTTTCTAGCTAAATAATAAGAAGAGTATATTATAAATATATACTGACAATTTCATGTGATTCCGACCATTTGTTTCGGCCCTGACAATTATTAGAAAATGAAACAATTTCTCACTTTTCTAAATAATGCAAGCACATATGAAAGAATGGTTTGGGGATCGTAACACATACCAGTTGACGATACATTTAAGCTAAAAAAATCTATTTTGATAGAGGTGACCTTGAGGGTTAAAAGTGGATCATGGATTGCCCCTTTAACTAGCTTCCACTGTAGAAGACACATTGAGTGCACCAATTGAGTAATGTTCTGGATGCACTGTTATTGAGTCTGATTCACTGTTTCGCCAGTTTTGACAGCCAATGACATGTCATGTCGCCCCTCTATTTTCAAAGACTGGTAAAAAAAACCCTCTCTCCACACTTTTCAAAGACCAGTGATATGAGATACTATACATATTTTAAGCAGCTTAACCCACTTGCAATTCAGGAAACATGCCATTTTTTGGCCACTTTGCAGCAAAAAGTGGACCTTTGCATGACCCTGTTTTAGGACCTGTTTTATTGTTTGAATGAAAAGTTAGATCAATCATCTTTGATATATTTTACATCAAAATCTCTTATTTTGACCAAAAACAGATATTATTTATTGTACCGTAGCATATCATGTTGTATAATGTTATACAAAATTATGTTTTGTTAAAACAATGATGTAAAACTGGACAATTGTCAGTTGCATGATAGAGCAGCGGAATTATATTCTGTAGTTAATGATTTATATAATAAAAAAACAGGATTATAACTCATTTTGTTTTCCATGCTTGTTACATGATTTATAAATAGAGAATTCAAGAAAACTTGATTTTTAAATCTATAAAAGATCATTCTGCTGTGGCCTTTCTCATTTCCCTTGGTTACTAGGCCTCCACATCCGCTTTGGCCTTCCTTGTTTTTCCCCCTTTGTTACAGGTAGTCTCCACCTCTACTTTGGCCTTCCTATACTCTATAAACCTTGAAGTATGCAACAAGCAATCAGACTCTGTTTCAAGATCCATAGCATATCCCTTGTATTTCTACAATATTGTGAACTAATGGTTTTCTATTGTGTAAGAGACTAGCAATGATTAGGATTCAATTGTTCACTTCGTATTAATATATTTAACATGAATTCTTCATAATGTTGGTACTAGTTGCTAACACATGGACAAACATTGTAAATAAATTCATTTGAATATTCTGCAAGATTTGGTACATTGTTATGATTCGAGAAATGCAGACTAATTTACTTCCCCGTATGGTCATATTGGTTTTTGTGAGTTAATCGGCTACTTGTTGCATGCTTCAAGATTTACAGAGTATAGTTTTTCATTACAGACTTCCAGGTAGAAGTAAGAATCTTAACACTAAGATGACCAGACTTAGACCTGAAATCAATCTTTTCAATTGTAAGTCAAATGCTTTAGCCAACGATTATTTGCACCAGTTGAAACTACGGATGATTATTGGCAGATATTGCAAAATGTTTGGTTAAAACAGACTCTGATTCTTCGTAAGTTTAGTTACTAATTGCTTCAAGTTGCAAAAGCGTTATTGTTGTAGTTTTTGTAAAGTGGTGAAAAATGGGAATGACCATGTATTATTTTACTGCATTTGACATTGTTTACTCTTTTGAGATAGTATAGTTGAACATTGAAGTAGCTTCAATAGCAGCTGAGTATTATCATGCTAACCTTTCTGATTTATCACCAGTACTACTGTCTGTTTATCCCAATATCCTTTGCTATTCATAAGCCATATCAGTTTACCAATTGTCTAGTTTGAATGATATTTGCAGAGAAAGATAGCTATTGAGAAACTGGTCAATTTGTTCAACCATCTCTCAGATCAAATATCAAGTCAACTTCAAATGCTATATTGGCCACATCTAGAAAATAAAAATGTTTATCCCTGACTACAAATGCACCTGTTTGGCTCTTTTATAGCTCTAATGAGAAAAAATAGATGCTCATTTGTTATACATTCAAATTAAGACTCAAAATATCATAGATTAGTGGCTTTAATAGCAGCACATTAATTACCGTTGTCTCAATGAATGGTCAGATTAGTTCAATATATAAATTAGATACTTCATATTCCATGGAGGGAAGGGTGCGTTTAATATATTATTGTATTTCATCATCGGGTGATCAGGCATTCTCTTTGTATATCCAAAACACTGATTATCTTATTTAGCTATAAGAGCAATCCTCAATGTGACCTTTTGTGGAAAAAGATACTCTTTTACTGTGACTAGCGGTTATGCGCGCTTCGTGCACAACCCGCTAGTTTAGTTCGCCTTCACATTGATTCATAGCTTACAGCGGTTGGTATAATATTCAGAAATATTACTATAAAGGATAGAGAAGTGCGCACCCCACTCTGAAGTAGGGGTCTTTTGGTGACAAATTGAGATATTTTAATGACTTTCATTTTAAATAAACTGGCATTTAAACTTTCAGTCTTGGGTTTAATTTCTGCAAAACATGACCACACATAATGATATATGATGGGGCGTTATGTGAAATCAATGTACAAATGACAAAAATGCATGGTATGATAATGAAATGTCAAACTGGTCATTAATAAATTTAACCAATAATTTCTGACATTTCAAACCATGTTTGATTGAAGGTTATGATACTTA
Source organism: Ophiothrix spiculata (assembly GCA_000969725.1). Classification (NCBI taxonomy): domain Eukaryota; kingdom Metazoa; phylum Echinodermata; class Ophiuroidea; order Amphilepidida; family Ophiotrichidae; genus Ophiothrix; species Ophiothrix spiculata. The sequence goes on along the minus strand of JXSR01S066246.1, from coordinate 99,286 downwards.
CAACCTTTCTTAAAACTAATGACAATCACAATACAGCTATTATAAAGTCAAGATCACTAATTTGGATAAGAGATAGCATTGTAGATTTTAGACCGTCATTTTGGTCCACATTTTGTGACATTTTGTATAACATTGAAAGGAAGTAACTATGTGAGTTAGGCTGAGACTAAATTCAGTAATCAGACCAGACTTGCTAAACACAGATTTGAGCATGGTTATATAAAACTGAGAGCCAAATCAAGTTTGAAATTGGAATCTACATGCAAATATTAAATGTATACAAGCGTGCAAATACCTGAGTTCAATTACATGAGCTTGAGGGCAGATCCGGAAACTTGTCCTATTGATGGAGTTTGAAATGTGCAGGAAAATGCTGAATGTACACAAGTGTGCAAAGAGTAAAGTACTTGATGCTACAGGTTGTAGAAATCGGATCTCGTTATTCCATCAGTAAAACATTAAACACTGAAATGCAATAGCAGTGTGTGGTTGCAGTCTAGCAAAAGGACCACTCAGACTTAATGCAAAATGGCAAAAAGCCATGGTTTAGGGATTAGTTTAATAGCAGCATTGAAACCATTTCATAATTTAAAATGGTATTTATTTGTAGTCGCAAGTACAAAAGGGAAAGGTTATCATTTTCAATGTGCTACTAGTAATTTGAATTTTAGTCAGTTATTTGCAGTTAAGTAAAAAGAAAAAAGGTTTTTCTCTTTTTGAAATACACTCATTTTAAGGATTTTCCTTGTAAATTCTATTAAAAAGTGTTTTAAAATGCAACAAAATCATAGATGTTAAAAATGGGGTAAATTACCAAACCAGTGTTAAGATTGAAAAATGGGAGTTTTAATACCACACAAAAATTGTGTTAAAATATCACGATGTTGGAATGAGTAAAACCAAGCCTGTAGCTAGAATTTTCTTTAAGGGTTTGCTGGATTTTCAAAACGTGGATATTTTAAAGGTTAAAATCTTGTATGGTGGATATTTAGTTAGTTTTATTTGTTTTGAAAAAATACATAATTCTGACACCCCTGACTTAGTGTGCGGAAGTTCTTTTTAAAAATACTGTAAATTATATAAGTGAGAGGAAAGCTGAACTTCAGGATGATCATGGCTCGTTAGTATCTTTAAGCTGTACTGTACGACGACACGTTCCTTTAATGCAGATGGCATAGAAACTTACCGATTTATCCAAACAACCCCGAAGATTAAGTTACAAGTCAATAACAGAAGTTAACATTAAGCTAGCATCTTGAGTGTGTCTTGAAACCGGAACTACCATGGATTTGTTCAGACTGTGTTTGGTTTTTTTGTAAACAGTTTTACAGAGCTTACTTTATTGCACAGCAAAAATGGTCAAATGGTTAAATTTGTTAAATTGATTTTTTTAAACAAATTTCTCTGGTCAAATTTGTTAAATTGATTTTTTTAAAACAAATTTCTCAAGTTGTTGTTCACTGTTGACCGCAACCACTGTGAAAATCAAGATTGGAATGTGCACATTTGGAACATTATTTGAGTACACTTTAAGTACAATTCTAGTACAAAGTGCACATTCCAATCTTGTACTAGAATTGTAATTGATTTTTACCAGGGATAAACTGCAGGTCTTGATGCTGCATGATAATTTCCCAGCCAAGAAATCAACGTCTCAAGACTGACAGTCCTATCAAATGTTAGAGGAGGCTGCTAGGAAAAAGTGGTTGCTGAAACTCTGATTTTGCCAGTTTGCTATTAAAGAGGAGGATTCACTCGTAATCAGATGTGGATATAATGATTTTTGAATAAAAGGATAAAAAAGGGGGCTTCTTTCCAACTGGTAATCTATGCGTGTGCCAAGTGTAAAAAACAGCGAAAAACAAGCAAACATTGATCCAGAAAAAAGAGCATCAGAGAACAATCATGGTAGCATAGATTAATATGCAGATTGATTCAATAATGCAATATTACCATATTGTGTATATGTGTGGTGCTCTGGCATAATGAGCGGAAAGTCACGATTTAAGATTTTGAATAAATGGCTGCTAAAGTAAAAATATGATGAAAAGATCAAATTTCGTTTTTTGACATAAAACAAATAAATACATTAGTGTTAACGTATATTTCGCGTTTTGAAGGTCAATTACGCCGGGAAGTGTATTTATTCACGGGTAATTGATCGCGTTTTGCTATCATACACTATAGTAAACAGTATCTTTAAAATCGATTTGCGACAGTTTTTTACTGCCAGATTTTGAGTGGACTGCCTTGTGTTTCTAACTATAAATGAAAATTGTAGAAAGAAAGTGTGACATATTATATATCATTCAAAAGCTGAGATTATAGAGAATTAAAATATGCCATAAACTCAATTTTGAATATCGCGACTTTCCGCTCATTATGCCAGAGCACCACACATATGTGACCCGTCATATCGAAAAGTACCTTCAGGGTCCAAAAATGAAAATTGATTTTTTGGTGTCATCTAATAGATTTATTTTTAAGCTTTAAAATGACACCTTGCTTTTAGTTATTGGATGTTCGATTTCAAGGTTATATTCCAAATTGGTAAAAGGCATCGGGCTGATTCGGAAATCTATAGTTCTGAGGAAATCCTGTTTAAAGTTTCTGTACTGAGTAAAACTTGAATGAAGAAAGGATTTTTTCTCGGTTTAAAAAAAATGTTTTTCTTATGTTTTGGATGTTGGAACCTGGTTAATGTGACAGAATACACTCCAAAGGTATTTGTGAGTCCATGTACATACACCATGTTCACCTTGGCATGTAAGTACTCTCCCCAGCCCGTTCGTATTATGCAGATTATTATGCCGAAACTTCCCCATTAGCCATTACCCAAATGTCTTGATTCAAGATGCCATGAAAACAATACTCTTTCTGGAATAATTTAGAATTCACTTCATTATAGCCACTATAAAAACATGGAAGAAAACCAGCCTCTACAAAATTACATTTCACTTGCTAAGCAGGCTGATTTATTTCTCAAAGTACATATGCCAAGCTACAAGATAAACTACTGTTTGTACAAAGTTTTCATCTTACAAGAATGGGAAAAATATAGATCTGCTTCATACACAGCTAGCTTTTAAAAAGCATAAATATCATTAAAGGGGCAATTCATGATCCACATTTTATCCCCAAGCTCAAGGTCACCTCTATCAAAATTCATATCTTTTGCTAGGAAAAATCCTTGACTGATACCCTGGTCACATAACCTTGCGGCGAGGTTATGATGTGTTTACGGCATCATACCAGGTAGAATTCAGCAGACACCGGCCGGTGACCGCCTGGTTTCCATGAGCCGTAGAGATGCCGGAAGCATGCCGCAAGATTTTAATTTTGAGTTAAAACCTTGCAGTTTGTATATGATGTCTTCAGTTATGGTCTAATAACGACCAGAGTCCGACCGGTGATTGACTGGAAATTGCAAGAGCTCGCAAGCATTCACCGGTGTAATACCGGCGTTGTGGCTTACAGCCGATTACCAGACACTGGCTTCCTTCCTCAGTGACCTCCAGACACTGGTCATCAACCGTTAATAATGTGATCATAGCATAACTGAACAGGAAAGAGGTGAGATTCTAACTACATCAGAATCATGAATTGCACCTTCAATGAAAATGTTAAATTTGCACAATAATCTTGGAACCCCGGGCTTGGAACCATTTTATGTCAAGTTGTCAATATTTTGATAACAAATTTACATGTTGCTTCATAGAAGTTATGGCCTAATCTAAATACATACCATACGAAATTAAGCTGTAAAAGCACAAAATGTCATGTAGCATACATTGAGTAAGGTCAAGTAAACAGTCGCGTTGATCCTGTCGCACCAAGAAATAGCTACGGCAAACCACTAAAGAAATTTATATAATATATATAATACCCAGTTTGGTATGAATTCAGCTTTCAGGAGCATGAGCTGCCGTGGTGCCTATAAGATCAAAATTTATTCCATTCCGATAATGGTTACAAGCTATTACCAAAATTTGATACAATTGTAATAGTATCGAAACTATGTTAAATTGTATCAAAATATTAGTTTATCAAAGTGGGACAATTTTATATGCATCAAATGGTACTATCAAACTAGAGAAACTGCAAGAAATTTCCATTTAATAAATGTTGTAAGTTTGATACAATTGTATCAAATTGTTTCAAATAGTGTACTAAACTTATATGGAAAATGAAGTCCGTATTTGCCCTGTGATCTATAGCGCTAGAAAGACACATTGATGTACCTGCGTTATGTTCTTATTTAAGTCTGCTCTAATCTTCAATCTTTCGCTGCTAGAGAATAACTGACCATTAACTGGGTTTAATTATTATACAGTACTGCATATTTTATAACAAGATTCATAATGGTACTTGCATGTACTTGATAGTCAAAAATTCAACTGACAATATTGTTCAAATATTACAAATTATTAGCAAAATACTGCAAATAGATTCTTTGTTACTTACAAAAATGACTGAAAACACACAAGTGTATAGAACTGCATATACAAAGAATATTTTATAACAAGAATGCATGAGATAAGGGAATGGTAAGTTTCTTCATATATAACAAGAATATTTACAAAATCAAACAAGCATCATCAGGTTAAATACAAAGAAATATGATACAACACATTAATCCTGTACCTTATTTAGGGATGAAAGTTTTCAGGAAATTTCCTGAACTCATGAAATATTACTGAAAATGTCTTGTTTCAAGAAATTTTGTACTGTATAAAAGAATAAGAAAATTGTTCTTTTCCAGGTAATTTTCAAACTTTTCAGTTTCAGAAACTGTCATCTTTGCTTATTATTCTACCATTTCTGGAGGCAATACTAAGGGCCAAAACATAGTCGGCCTTCATACAAAATTTTCGATACCAAACATTTGGTCGGGACATCAAAATGATGATTGACTTTAAATAAAATAACTTCAACACAGAGTTGAGACCTAATAAAATTTCACCCTAAATTGCACATGTGTTGAATTGCCACATAGGGCCTACATTTCCTATAATGTTTGTTACCGGTTTATACTTTAAGTTCGATCGCAAATATTTGGTGACGTCATGACCAAATGTTTGGTCGCAATCATTTCAAGTTCTTATACAGTGGCGTATGTAGCCAGAAAGGAGCTAGGGGGGGGGCGGCAATTTCCCCCTGAAAGAAGCCTTCCCCCTCTCCCCCCCCCTGAAAAAATCAAGAAAGTACAGGTCAAATTGAAATTACATAGTTTACACTCCTTTTCAGTAACATGCCCAAAATGGTCCATTTTTTCACTGCAGTACCATCAGTACTACTTTTTTCATAGTTTAAACAACACTTTTGGCATAGAGTGTAGAAAACATACTGTTATGGCATGAAAATGTCTCAAAGTTTTCTGAAAAATTAGCTTCAAAAATTCAAGAAAACTACTTTGCCAAATCAATGGATATACCGTATTATAATGCAAAATTTTCAGGATTACAAAAGAATATTCCCATCTGTTTTTGACAGTAAAAATTTTGGAAATCTTGTTACATTATTGAAGTTGTTCTAGTTGGCATGGTTATCCACGAAAATCCTGGATAGCTACTGAAATGTAAGATACTACAGTGATTCCAATTTTTTAAAGCTTAACGTACTGTACAAATTTGTCAACTGGACCATGATATAATAATTGAGATTCCAAAATTGGAACCAAATAATTCAAATGATGCATCAACATATAAATTCTACTAAGAATTTACATGTATTACAATTACAAACATATTAAAATGGATTATGAAAGTAAAATAGAAAAAATGACTTCAAAAATTATACAATATCTTCACAAGAACCATTTTTGTTATAAATTCAAATATCATACAAGTAACATATTGTTTTATAGACTCAAATACTTAAAACATTTACCAATATACAAATTATATCAATATAAAAGATTAATAAACATACAGCACAAAATTGGCAAATGGTATCAGACAGCATTACAAAAGGGTGAAAGCACTTTCCGTGATAAAGCACTTGCACTGGGACTGAATATTTTCACATTACGAGGAGGTATCAAAAAGTTTTAAATCATTCCCAGAAGAAATAGCGCCAGGAATGAAATTTCATTATGAGATACTTTAGGCATCTTTGTATAGTCAATGTTTTGCACATTTTGCCCACTTTTAACTGCCTATCTAGAGACGGTTATTGTAGGGATCCTCTCTATTGAAAAAATCTGATTTAATATTTAAATGAAAATCATTATTTTCAGGTCTCCATGTTTTATTACACCATTGTGACATCGTTCGTGGACCGATTTCCATAATTTTGGTATCAATGGATAGAAGAAACCCTACCCGTCACGATGGTATAAAAAAACTAAACTTTGGTTTCAAAAAGATGGGCCCTGTATCCCTTCAAATGCAGGAACTTTATTACGCCGCATGTCTCAATTTTCTCCATGCAGCTTATATTTTAAGTGGGTAGGTAGATGGTATCAATCACCACCTGTAAATAAAGTAAAACTACTTATTAGACAATTTCTGCACCATAATGTACATAAAGACGAGTGACTATTCTGACAAAATGTCATTGGTATAGCTCAATCCCTTCTGGGTAAAGTTTAAAACTTTTTGATACCCCCTTGTACATTATATCAAGCATGTTATCAAGCATGTTGAGCTTCAAGGGAGATTTCGTAAAATTAAGAGGAAACTACAAACAATTTGTAAAAATACTTGGGGTCTTTTTCTGATCAATATGTACATGTAGAGAAATCTAAAATGATGATCACATGAACATCTTGAATGATTTTTACCACCATTACTTGCGATGTCAATCATTTTAATGACAAAAATTATCAACGAAAGATCAATTTGAATCTGGACAACTAAAACACATCTGTATACTTTTAAGTATACAGCAAAGAACTATATAAGGACCAAAACATATGTGGAAAAAAAATGAATAGAGAAGTTTTTTTAATTCTAAATGTTTTTGTCTTTATTTTCATGATTTTTACCATACAAGTCAATGTCGAAATGTGGTAAAATAATCTTGAAAACTAAGTTGGTGCCACCTTTTAATTCCAGAAATGTAATCAGCACATATTAAAACACCATATATCAAAAAACAAGATAGAATAAATTCTTTCTGTGCTAAGCCACCTTAAAAAAAACCTTACTCCTCAAAGGAACAAGCTTTGCCATAATTAATGTTACAAATTTTGAATAATCTTATACAATTACCATGTTCTTTGCATTTTATCAAAAGCTAGTTTAAATTCTCATTACCGGATGAGCTATTTTTTAAAGGAATAAGCTTTGCCATAACATCTAGTGTTACCGTGCTAGACCTTTTCATATCCACGCTTAATATGTTAAACACAAATGCCAGTCACATACAACTGGATCGAGTTTCCTAATCAGAGAAAACAGAGCTGTTCTCAACGAGAAACTTCAATGCTATTTTAAGTTGTTTTTGCACTTCTAATTTCAACATGACATGAATTCCTAATGAGATGTAGAAACTTAATTGACTTGATAAGATTCAAGAATTTAATGCACACTGTAATTTCTAAACTATGTAGCTTTATATCTCTTTAAAAAAAAAGTCTTAATTGTAATTTGTTGATATATTTTTCTTGCGTATGTTCCAGGGCTTCTAAGTATAGCAAGTGCTCTGCAATTAAGGCTATCCTGGTAAAAGAAGACTTAGAGAATAAAAGATAAGATTTATTGTTTTGCCTGTCATCTATCGTATCTCTTTGAGTAATGGGTGCCCCGCAGGGGGTGCC
>JXSR01S066246.1:0-15149 GCA_000969725.1 Ophiothrix spiculata | reverse complement strand
TTTTGTACCAGCAGTTATTAACAGGAATGCAACCCAATTTGGTTTATATAATTACACTCCCTGTCAAAAGTGTTTGGGCACGCTTAAATACGGGCAAAAACGTAACTATTATATCAAACGACCAAGACTCTGAAAAAAATTCATGTTTTTATTGGTGCCTAATGTATCCAATATAAATAATCTTTGTTTCCTCTGAAATTTGATCTTCCATAACCATAAAAATTGCCGATTTCCTGGACCATATACAAATACACCACACACACTTTTTGCTATGTTCCTATGTAGTTTATTAGTTCAGTGCTCGCTATCGCTGTGTAACCGTAAAGAACATTTTAAGGTCACAAGTTTTCCAACAAATGTGCAGTTATGTATTTAAAGTCCGTTTTTTGAATGTGCCGAAGAAAGTATACAGTATGTTTAGCATGTCATATTGTCAAATGCAGTAAACGTGCATTTCCTGTTGAGATCTTTAGATCTATATATGAAAAACATAATTCAAAAAAATATTATGTAAACGATTAACTGTTCTCGAGATATGGCTGGTTAAAGGTTTTGTGCGCAAACACTTTTGACCGGGAGTGTAAATGGTGTTCCATAAGTCATACAACCATTTTCAGATTACATATCTCGTAAATTATGTATTATTATAAAACATTAAAAACATCATATAAAGCATTTTTGAATAGAGAAACTTGTAGAAATGTGATACATTAGATTAAAGTTACAGGTTGTCGGTCGTGCAAATTTAGAGATACAGGCAATTTAGATACCTGCATGTATCAAATAAATGTTGAAGTACCCACTAGAAGTATCATTTTTCTTCTGAAAAGAAATTGGAATATCTATAAGAAGGTAACACATTTCAGCTGCATAAACACAGCTATATACTTCAAGTGCCAATCTTTTGGATCTAATGTTCCATTTAATGCATTATCCTGTGAAAATAATCCTGTCTCAAATTTCAGTCTGATATACACCTACATCTCAAGTTTCTACAATTTGAGGCCATGAATTTGCAAATTCAGTTTTTAGTGAAAGTATTTGCAACATCTCAAATAAAGTATTTAGGTGTAAATGATAATCCTGCCCAACTGTTCATCAAGTACCCGATTAAAAAGAATCAAATAAAGGATGTAATTTATTGCACCAGACACTTAGTGCAGACTTAGCTTGGACTGACCCTTTTCCTGTAAATCTGTTTTGAAGTACTGCCTATTAAAGAACACAGTGTGAAAATAATCCAAAAAATTCATGTAACTCTTGGACTGTTGATAGATAAGTTGGTATAAAGTGTTAAAATGAAGGCCCCCCCCCCTGTCACCCATGACTTTTGATTTTTTAGCTTATTGGGTTTGTTTTTGGTAAATAATAATACCCTCCAAATGATTTGGCTTAATTATGCTTACTTTTTCTGTTATGGACATTTCTTGAATTAAATTTGGAATCCCTAATTTAATTCCATATGTATTAGTATAAGAAAGAACGCATATGTTTTTTATCCATTTGTCTTTGGCAAAAGAAATATTTGACAAAATACTCTATACTCTTGAAAACATTTTCAGATAGTCACATTCCTTCATTTTAGGCTGTTTTTACTTAAAACCATTTCTGATCAAAATCTTATAATATTGCCTTAAGCTTTATTGAAAGTTTCCTTCAGAAATAATGGTTTGTATTTTACCTACAATGTTGAATATTTTCCTTTGACATGGGAAAAAATATGCTTTTGTTATTTCCTTTTGAACTCGATGGCTGGTATCATTTGAAACAAACTCCTTTTCTAAAGAAAATTATGAAATGTACCAGCTTTTCTACTAAATAAATAGCCATTACCTTAAAAAGGCTAAAATTACAAATCTTATAAGCCAATCCACTCTTACACAACACAAGACAGGAAAAACATATCAATCCATAGATGCAGTGAGCAGTTAATAACATTGTGATTAATTCTGACAGAGACACATCCGGATTCACTCATCTCTGTTTATATCATTTCATTTTTGACAACGACACTCCCAATTCACTCAAGAGTGTTTACTATGATGTTACTTCTGACACATTGAAGATGGCTGTTTGTGAGCTAGGCTAGACAGATTTAATAATTCTGCTTCAAGAAATTTTGAAATGAATTTGTGTTTGAACCAGGTCAGGTGTATGCGTAAATAAATCACATCATCAAATTGAGTTCAAAATTAGGCAAAAGTGGTTAACTATTACAATTAAGAGTAGAAAAAATAACACAGCTGGTGATGGTTATAAATTTCACAAATAGAAACTGACAGTGCACTCAAGCACTGTTTGCCTGATGTCACTTTGAACATATCACCCTTTACACTAAACAAGGCACTTAATACTCAGCTTTTTACCTATAGCACCTGCAGCTTTGGGAAAGGTTTAGCATGTGAGTCTTAAATGTTTCTCATTTAACATGTTTAACAAATCTCAATTTATCAGGTAATTTCAGATTCTGTGGCTCTGATATTATTATAATTATACTTAAGAACTATCAGATGTTGAAATTGAAGTTCACCTTGGTTGACCTACATTACAACATTTGTTGTTGTCTTCAAATTATCAACTTAAATGTACTATTGTGATTATTTGATGAGACTTTGCTTAAATCACTCTCCTTGCTCAGAAGGCTGGTTTGTTTTTCATATTGTGATTCCTTATGGGAATATTTTGTAATGAGAGAACAAATTAGAAGCAAATACAGAATATGACTGTTTGTATTGATTATTTCTTAATACATTAGGCACTGTCCTTAAACACAGGAGAGTTCTACTAAAAACAATACTGATGTTATCAAACCATTAATGTTACATGTAGATGATGGAGCAGACAATTTATTGTTTTTTGATTGACTCACTAGTGTTTTGCATTCACAACCCTTGCCAAATGTTATCCCTAGTTTCATTTAGCCCATTTCAAATTACAGGGTTAGAACACTTTTTCACTTACAAAATTCAAGGACTTTTCCAAGAAGAATTTAAGTACTTTAAAGGACTTTTCCCCTTATCAGCGGCGGCCGGCGGAATATGTGTCAACCAATAAAATAAATTTGTTTTCGCTCATTTTTGGATGAAAATAATTGCATGGTAAATTCTTTTGACATATTAATTTTTAACATTTCTGACATTCATTTTTTGATAAAGTCAGTTTTTCAAGGACTTCCAAGGCATGGAAATTGCAAAATAAAATTCAAGGATTTTCAAGGACCCGTACTAACCCTGAATTATGTAATTGAGCTATAATTATTCCTATCTTACACCTGAGCCATCCCAAATGGGAGAATGATATCACGGAACACTATCAACACGGGCCCATAGTGTGATACGAACTTGTCAGTTTTTCATTCCCTTTGGATTGTATCAATAATGCATTGAATATTCCCAGATTCTGAGATAAAGGAACTTGTGCCAGCAGTGTAACAATTTCAGCTCTTATCCAGGTAATATAATAAGACTGTCTTTCCAGGTTGAGTGAGGAGAATGCAATTTTGAGGATCATTTGAAAAGTTTTGCACATTCCCTTTCTAAGTACTTGAAATGTGTAAAAATCTTACTTACGCTTAAAAATTATAATATTTTTCTTTTTTACTTGTTGAAGTTCTTAGAATTCTATGCCCATATCTAAATCCAATCTATCAACAGTATATCACAAGATACAATCTTGTACATTTCTTTCTTTTAAAAAAGGACTATCAATTTACAATTGATAACAAATCTATGAGACATGTGCAAAACTTTTTGAATGATCAAGTGCATTTTATTAACTGTAACTACTCTGTAGAAAAGAGCTGCACATTATAGTCATCAATCTTATTGCTACAGGCTTCTCAAACTAATAATGTGTCCTCATAGTTTCATTGAAAAAGACCCTGCAATTCTGATAGTAATTCCCGTTTCGTTCACATTTGTAATCATTTTTTTATCAATATCACAAATTTTTGTTTCCACGATTGCTTGACTTACAGGCTGCCTCTAGCCAAGTTTTATGACAATATTGGATGCTTAATTGCTCTGTCATGTCATGTCTGTTATATAACAATTTTCCAGGCAACTGTAATGACAAGCCAGGGTAATCTGCTCACATATCACACATGAGGGTCTCTTCTAACCTGTTACAAATAAGCTCAAGTTCCGAGGCTGGTTTGGTTGTTAAAAGTAGAATATACTTACTAGATCTGAAAAATTTCTTATAAACTTTTTTGATTAATTCACCACCTTCACAAACTGGATTTTGTAGGATCTTCCTATTACATACCTAGACAACATGGACAGAATATAATTTAAAATTTAAAAGTGTATAATTTCAGTAAACCAGTTTAAATGTTCTAAACCTTATAATATGTTGGTAGTAAGAAACTGGTCAAAGATCCATCCTTAATTAAGCTCACTTTTCCATACTTAGCTCACCAAAAATATTACATCATAATTATTTTGCATACATAATATCATCTAACTGCACTTGAGAAGCACTGTTTAAAGATTAAGAAGCGAATTTCAAAATAAGTTACCATCAATTTGTCTGCAATATTGCAATGGTTATAAGCGTATACCATGCTTTTGCATACAAAATCTGCTATTAATAGAATTTGATGAAATGTTATGACAGGCATAAAGTCATTATTATATTATCTCAACCCTCACAATATTTGTAATAGCATGTACAGCAAAAAATAAAAGTATAAAAGTGGACACACTTTAAAAGACATGAATGGATTATATATATGTACCCAACTCTTTTAAGAATGTATGTCATGTATAAATGGTAACATTTGGTAATGAGAGTTGTGTTAGAATGGGTCACAATGTGCAGTAGTAAGTTCACACAAAAGATGGAAAACTACAATATGTTCTTTTAAAAAAAAAATTAAAAGCTGGATAAAAAATGTTAATTTTGATGAATAATGTTGAGGAAGAAAGAACTAAAATATTTTTTTACTTCTCATATATCGAATATGTGACATTTGTATTTAATTTTCCACAAGCTGCACAAATGTGTTACTAGGTGAACATCAATTCAAACTGTCAGTTTGCGTGTTTTCTTAACACAAAACAGAATCAAATCATTACAATGTAACAAATCATAGCAACTGTTTGACACTTAATGGAACACTAGGTTAATATTATTACAAGTTAGAGCCAAAAATACAAATGTCAGTATTCAGTCCCTGGGGGAAAGAAGAGTGTAGATTTTCAACCAGAAAATTCATATCATGGCTATAAATGGCTTAGGATGTGCAATTCTTGTGATATGGATTTGAATTTGTGATTTGCTATCAAAGGTAGCTTATGATAGACAGTGACTGTATATTCATTAAAACAAATCTCTGAAAACACAAATGAATTATTCAAGAAATTAAATATTAATAGAGTTTGAAACAAGCTTGTGGTCTGAACTTTTGAAAAATGTTTGGGCTTGAAATTATTGATATCCTTTTAATGTAAAATCCAGTTGGATAACACAAATTCTTGATAACACAAACTAAAATCATCCCCAGTCATGTTGTGTTAACGAGGTTCCACTATTTCTAGAAACCATGGCAACAATATCATAAGAAAATTCTCATTCATAAAATATTTCAGGTGTTTAATAAGAAAACAACCCTACCCTGTTAATATAGTAATTATATTTAATATTGAATGGCTTTGAGGGTGATACTTGGAAAATATTGTACGCACTAAGAAAAATATTGCATGAGTTGAAGATGAGTGCAATATCTTTTTAGCGAGAACAAAAGTTTCTTGTATCATCCAAAGATAAGCTATTCATCATTAATATCATTATTTATATCAGGCTTTTGAAAATAATTAATTTGCCATAAAATCATTTTTCTACCTTATTCTGGCCACTGCACTGTGGTCGTGTCTCACATGGTCCAATGCTGTGCAATGGAACCAAGGGTATCAGCAAAAATATGATCGATAGGTGTTATTATCGATCGATTTAAAGGTGCCCGGATGTGTACAATATTTTTTTAGAAAATTGTACGCATTCTGGTACTTTCGTAAAATATAAATTACACAGTTTTATAGTAATGTACAAAAGCCTGATATAAATAATAATATAGGGTATCCAACAAGTCATGCATCTGTTTTCAAACTACAATATCTGAAATGAAATAAATATTAATGTAAAACTTGATTTTAACAAAATAAAAGGCCTTTTCTTTTACTATTAAAGCTAAAATACAATAATGACACTCAATATGAAAAGAAAATTAATGATTTTTATAGAATGCCCAGCCAATTATACTACCTCTCCCCTCTTAGCGTAATTCTTTGCATTTTGCACAAGTTCATGTTGCAGTCTGCTTTTGCCAGTCGAAGTATTTTTTCTACAACAAATTTCAATAATGGATTTTATATCAAATTATTTCTTTTAAGTTATATCGCTATATCCACAAATAATTACAGTTTTACATTACAATTACTGGAAATATAAGTTTTTTAAAGGATTTGTGAGTTTTGGGACACCCTGTACATATTTTAAGATACAAGACACATATTCAATCAGTCAATCAATGATACACAGTACTTGCATAACATGCATACCCCACAAAGGGGTCTATTCGTACAGGGGAACCACAGAGCAAGTAGAGTAAAGTTTCTTGCCCAAGGAAACAAGGAGACGAAAACCACCCGGCATTGCAGGTAACAAAGGGTAATTAACACATTAAAAGACAGCTTTTGCATAATTTCAACCTCATTTGACAACTTTTCATGAAAATGTGACTGCTACACAGTTCGTCTTAAAAATTGTGTAGAGTATTAATGGGAAAAACAAGTTACAACAAACTACAGGGTGTCCCAAAAAAGCGCAACAAACTTTGAACTTTTATTTTCAGAGAACAGAGCACAATGGTGAGCAAACGTTACAATAATATTATAGAGTACACCATTGGCTTTTACAGGAATTTTGTTTTGTTTAATTTCAATCTCTGAATCAATAGTTATTGCACATTTTGTAAAGACCCGAAAAATCTTGATGGTTTGATTTGTTAATCTGTAAAGTTTCACCTCTGGTGACGTCGTTGAATGGAAATTGCTAAAAACATCACATGGTTAGGAGAAGCATCCCTTGAACTCATTCCATGACATAAGGACTTAATTTAATAATGATCTGCTGATATTAAGCAGGTTGTGGTGTCTGGTTTAGTCAACCTGTTGCGTCCCCTTGACGGGCCAAATAGATCAATAACTTAGTTGAGTTCTTAAACTCCTTTGTCTTCAGTTTTTTTCCGTGATTTCAGTTCAAGACTTATTATTGGTTGACACATTTCATTAGAATCCTTGTTTTTCGACTCTTTTGGTAGAAATTGTATCGTAAACTACCCGATTGTCGCACCAGAAGTGAAAGATTCAAGGAATATGAGAGGATCAGGAAGATCCGTACTTTAATTGAAAATTTTGACCTATTTAAGTTAAAAAACAACTAAAAATATTACTAAATGTTAGGTACGGGTCAGGTAAGATTGGTTTGGATTGATTGTGCTCCAGTTGCTTGCAGAATTCTCTTCATTTCAAGTTTGCATTTCTTTAGCTAGAAGTCTAAACTTACAAATCAGACCAAAGTAGATTTAAAGGGCTTTCTTAAATTCTTCATATGACAAGGTTTAAGGTTTGACCAAGGTTTTGCGGACAAAATGCACCAAAATTAAAGTTGCCTCTTGTAAGACAAAACATACTTTTTCTAAGGTGGAATTTTGTGTAGAATCTGAATCTGAAGTTAGAAATACAAAAAATGCAACCGTTTTCCATTTGCAAAGGAAAGTGTAAATGAGCGGTGTTTTATCGGTATTTTAAATAACCAGAAATTGATGAATTTCACTCATGTAAACATGTTTTATGAAACACTGGACCTTATTTTTCAGGATGTAACTGTTTTAATGAAGACCTTTATGTTTAACAAGAAAGCAAACCAATGGAAAAGTTCATAATGTACTCAGAATCCAAAATTTGGAAGTTTTCTGGCGATTGCGCAATAACGCAGAATTACTGAAAACTGGTAATTTTTGATGACATCATGAAAAAAAATGCAATTTGACTTGAATTTAGGACTTCAATCATGGTGAGAAATATTATGGGCATAAACGATTAGACTCTCGTGTATGTCGGATATCCCCTTTTTTCTCAGCGATGGACGAAAGTGGCCGATTTTGGCCGAAATTCGGAACCCGAAATATGAAAAAAAAAATGGAAAAATTATTCAATTGATCACAAATTGAAAGTATTTGCCCTTGATGTAGTTTAGTATATGCATAATCGATTAAATTTCCAGGTCTGTAACTCCTTTCATTCTCCCAAACCATCATTTTTTGTAAATTCCCAGACTTTTTTCACGAATCAAAAATCCAAGAAGTAGGGGTAACATTTTTGATATTTTTATACATTTTCATATATTAGAATGTGGTATCTACTTCTTCCTTATTAAATTCTGCATGTAATGAGTGGTATATGAAGCTTCTATGACCTTCCTATGGAAAGATATAATGATCAGAGATTTAATTATTTCCGAAAACAGTGATTTTTTGCGTATCTTTTGTCACGTCAAACTTCATTTTTCAAAACCGCCTGTACAAAAACAATGCAATGCAGCATGAAAATAACTGTTAAATTCATTTTTTATAACCTCTGTCCACTAACTAATCAGCAAAAGAGGTCTCTCCAATGCACATTTTTGAGTTTATGGGTATTCCAAATCAGGTGATGAAAATTTTTGTCACCTAAAAATGCGTGTTTTTCGGCAAAAATTGCCAAAAATTGCAATTTTTCTGCTTTCCGATAAATTTAAGAGACTTTTAACCACAAAAATCATAAAATACAGTCAATTTTACATAAGAAAAGTCTTATTCACAATTTTTTAAGGCTTATCTTCATATCTAAATATTTTTTTCACGCCGATGTCCACCAAACCTGGGTCAAACCCTGAACCTTGTCATATCTTTGGACTGGAGTGGTAAATTGAAATGGGGCAAAAAGTATGATGTAGAGTAATTACTCCACTTTTGAAAAACATATATTACTATGATTTAATCCTATGGCAACTATTTCTAAATATTTTTTATTTGCTCGTTGCATTAATATTGGAACAAGCTGTATAAGTAAATTAAGTCAAATTAAAAGAGGTATTACTATTAGTAGTATGGTGGCGAGGCTTCTACGACCTGGATTGGGTCAGTATGATAGGAAAGGTATATGGTTTGGCAGTACAGGCTTATAAGTTTGAATCCATTTGGCATTCCACTTGTTTGGAAAAGAGATGGACACATAGAAATATGTACAGAGACTGTCCTTCACCTTCACCTTATTACCTTATGCACCGAACCAGGGAAATCCAGTATAATGTAATAGATTCCTTTCATGAATAATTCATCACTATATCAAGTCACCCTCCCTTCAAGATACAATTATATACCTGGTATCTACATGTATTAAATAAATGTTCAAGTACCCGCTAGAAGTATAATTTTTCTTCTGAAAAGAAGTTATTTATCAGAAGGTAACAAATTTCAACTGCTTAGATACAGTCATATACTTCAAGTGCCATTTTGAGTAACAGAAGCAGTTTATGGTAGTAATCCTTTGGATTGAATGTTCCATTGGATGCATTATCCTCTGAAAGACATTCCTGTCTTAAATGACAGTCTATCATACATTTACATCTCAAGTTTCTACCTTTTGCTAAAGCTAATTTAACGCCATGAATTTGCAAATTCAGTGTTTAATAAAAGAATATATGTAACATCTCGAATACATTGAATTGAGAAAAATTGTCAGTGAATGGTAATCCTGCCCAACTGTTCATCAAGTGCACAGTTAAAGATAATAATAATAAAACAAATAAAGTATGTGACTTATTGCGTCAGACACTTTCCTTTAAATCTATTTTGAAGTATATTGCCTATTAATGAAATATTTTTGAAGAGTGTTAAAATAATCCAAAAAATTCACGTAACTTATAGACTGTGGGTAGATAAGTTTAGCTTGATTGAATGTTTTCTTCAGAAAGTCTGTTTTTTGTTTTGAATATTTTACATTGATTTGGGAAAAAAAAAAATTTTTATTCCCTTTTCAACTCGATGGCTGATATGATGAAAAAAATGATGAAATGTGCCAGCATTTCTAGTTAATAAAAAGCTATTACCTTAAAAAGATTAAAATTACAATTATTGTATTCCAATCCACTCTTACACAATATAAGACAGGAAAAACAGATCAATCCTTAGATGTAGTGAACAGTTAAAAACATTGTGATTAATTCTGACAGAGACACATCCGGATTCACTCATCACTATTTGTATCGTTTCATTTTTGACAACGGCAGTTCCCACCCGATTCACTCAAGAGTGTTTACTGTGATGTTACTTCTGACACATTGAAGATGGCTGTTTGTAAGCTAGGCTAGACAGATTCAATAATTCTGCTTCAAAAAATTTTGAATTTGTGTTTGAACCAGGTCAGGTGAATGCGTTAATAAATCATATCATCAAAATGAGGCAAATTAAGCAAAGAGAGACAAACCATTTAAATAGCGAGAGGAAAAAAAATTGAAAAACACTGCTTGTGGTAATTAGAAATGTCACAGATGGAAACTGACAGTGCATGTTCTCAAGCAATGTTTGCCTGGTGTCACTTTGAACACATCAACCTTTACACGAAACAAGGAACTTAATTCTCATCTTTTCACTAATGGCAAACTTAGGAAAGGTATAGCTGCATTGATTCCTAAACATTTCACATTTAACAAAATTTCTTAATTTGTTAAGGTGAATTACCATTGATATAATATAAACGTACTTAATATCTATCAAGATTACGAAGCTGAAGTTGACCTTGTGTGACCTATATTACAACATTTGCTAAAGGAAAGAATCTATGCTTTTTTCTTTCTACTTTATCATTGTGTTCCATTTGTTGAGTACCAAACCCTGTAAAATCTTTGCTTAAATCATTCTCCTTGCTCCGAAATAAGGCTAGTTTGTATTCTATGTTGTGATCCCTTATGGGAAATATGCACTGAGAAAGCAGTTTTAAAACCTTTTTAAACATTTTATTTAAAAGTAAATAAAGAATATTACTCTTTGTGTTAATGATTTTTTTAATTCCGTGGGTAGGTACTCCACAGATAAATTTAGAATTGTTTATAGATTTAAAATAATATGTACAAGAAAGTACATTTAAAAAGAAGAAAATTAGTTTTTAAATGAGATCAAATGGATATACCGTTCTCGAGTTACGATGATTTAAAGAATCAATTAATTCAGGGCAGTTTCCTATATAAAAAAATTGTGTGAATTTAAATGCACAATATCCCATAATGCATTTCTTATTTACCCACAATGCAATTCTTTGAAATAACATGTTTAATGGAATTATAACTAATTTAAAGGTTATAATACATTCAATCAACCTGAAATAGGATTTTTAGTAACAACATTGACATGTTTTAAGCATCCAGGGATACGGCGAATTACTTGCCCAAGGTAACTAAGCACTTTCAAGTATGTTACAGACTGCTAAATTCGACAGCATTAAAAAAATTATACAAATGACATTGACCGCTGTCCGGACTTTTTTCTCATTGAGCCGGAAAGAAAACTTAAACAAAGCAAACATTTTTCAAGTCAGAAAACTTCAATCTTGAGCATACACATTTGAACAACTGTGTTTTGGTTGATTTTATGAAAATATTTTCAGCTCAAAAATTTACATTTTATGGTCTCAAATTGTCTATATTTTTAGATCAATTTTATCGGCAAATTCATTTTCATTTTTTTTCCAACTTTTAAATATTAATGAAAGTGTGCCCTGAACTAACTATTCCAGATGTAAAACTTACCATTGAAGGTATAAATAAATGGTGCTATACAAGGTTTCTAATATTGGGTTTACCACCCATAGTAATATTTTGGTAATTTAGTGCAAATCAAAGATGGCCAACCTTGCACAGAACAGCATTGAAAAAAATGCACTGACAAAAGCGCCATCTATGAACAATATATAGCAAATATAATATGAAAAGCTGTTCATCCTACCGTGGGCACTGTCTTTAAAAACAAGGAAAATGATAGCAAAACATCACTGATGATGAAATATTGCTCATCATGTTATCAAATGGTAGGAGTTACTTGTAGATGATGAAGCGGATGATTTATTCTTTTTTTTTTTTTATTGATTGACTTATCATTTTTTCTACTGACTAACTTGTGCGCCTTCCAGTTTATTTCTAGCATTCACAACCCTTACCAAATGTAATCCCTTGTTACATTTAGTCCATTTCAAGTTATGTAATTGAGTTATAATTATTCCAATCTTACACCTGAGCCATCCCAAATGGGAGAATGATATCACGGAACACTATCAACACAGGCCCATGTTGTCACACAAACTTGTCATTTTTTCAATCCCTTTGGGCAAAATCAATAATGCATTACATACTTCCAAAATTCTGAGAATACGGAACTTGTGCTAGAGTAAGTGTTTCAATTTCAGCTCTTATACAGGTAATAAAATGAACCTTTTTCCAGGTTGAGTGAGGCGAATGTAATTATGAGGGTCATTTGAAAAGTTTTCATATTTCCGTTGTAGGTACAAAATGAAACAAGTTTAAAGATTGTAAATTACATCAGTATTAATATGTTATCAACTTTATAAATCATTTTGCTTGTTAAAATGTGTAAAACCTTACTTACACTTGAAAATATTTGCTTTTTGAAATTCTAAAAAACAGAAGCCCATATATAAATCCAATCCTTCAAACCATGAACAATAAATAGCAAAATAAAATCTTGTACAATTTCTTGTAAAAAAGCACCATCAATTTCAAATTTATAACAAATCTATGACACAAGTGCAGAACCTTTTGAATAACCCTGTGCATTTTTATTAACAGTTACTTCTCATGTAGTATAGAGTTGCATATTGTAGTCATCAATCTTATTGCTACAGGCTTCTCAAACTAATAATGTGTCCTCAAAGATTCATTGCAAAAGACACAGCAATCCTGATAGTAATTCCTGTTTTGTTCACATTTCTAATCAAGGTTTTTTTAATCAAAATCACAAATTTTTGTTTCCACAATTATTGCTTGACTTACAGGCTGCCAGGCTGCCTGTAGCCAAGTTATCTGACAATATTCAATGCTTAATTGCTCTGTCTTGTCGTGTCTGTTATATAACAATTTTCAAGGATAATATTGGCAAGCAACATCATGACCAGCCAGGGTAAATTGCACACATGTCACATAAGAGTCTCTTATAACCCGTTACAAACAAGCCCATGATCCGAGTCTGGTTTGATTGTTAAAGGGAAAGTTTTAATATATTAACCTTTCTGAAAAAAATCTGTTAAATGTTTTATTTAATTCACTGCCTTCACAAAATGAATTTTGTAGGATTTTCCTTTTGCAATAGCCAGACAACATGGATAGAATATAACTGACACATTTAAACATTTATATTATTTAAATATTAAGCCAGTTTAAACTTTCTAAACCTTATAATATAACAATGAGAAATTGGTCAAAGATTCATGCTTAAATAAATGTAAGAGTTTTCCAAACTAATCCCGCCATACATTTTACAAGAAAATTATTTGCATACATCAACTAACTGCGCTTAAGAAACACTGATAAACTTCAAAATAAGTTACCATCAATTTGCTTGCAATATTGCAATGGTTAAAAGCATATACCGTGCCTTTGCATACTAAATCTGCTATTAAAGCAATACTATAAAGTGTTAAAAATGAAGCGCCCCCTCTCACCCATGACTTTAATTTAATTCCACATGTATTAGTATAGGAAAGCATGCATGTGCTTTTAATCCATTGTTTGGTGGCAAAACAATTTTTTTCACAAAATACACTTGAAAACGCTATTAGATAGTCACATTCCTCCATTTTATGCTGTTTTACTCTAAACCATTTTTGATCAAAATCTTATAGTATTGCTTTGAGAGAATTTGACAAAATGTTATGACAGACATAAAGTCATTAAGTGCATTATCTCAACTCTCAGGAGATGTGCAACCAAAAGATAGAGATGATGGAAAGATTTAAGAGTCAACTGTCCTTTTACACTCAAAATAAAAGTATACACACTGTAAAAGACATGCATGGGTTATATTCATTTATACCCAACTCTTTCAAGATTAGGGTATAAATGTTTGAATGAAGGAAAAAGATGGACAACTACAATATTATTCTTTAAAAAAGAGTTTCTACAAAATACAGTTTTAAATGCTGGATAAGAAATATTAATTCATGTTTGGGAAGATCTAAAATATTTTGTTTATTTCTTGTTCATGGAATGTGTGATATTTTCTTTAAATCTTCCACAAGCTGCACAAATGTGTTACTAGGTGAACATCAATTCAAACTGTCAATTTGTCAATTTGCGTGCCTTTCTTAACATAAAACACAATCGAATCATTACAATAAAGCAAATCACAACAATCATTTGAGGCTAAATCGAACACACGCTCATTATAATTACATTTGCAGTCAAAATACAAAAGTCAGTATTCAGTCCCTGGGAGAAAAAAAAATCGAAGCAGAAGAGTGTAGATTATCAACCAGCAAATTCATATCATAAAAAGCCTTTTGTTTTAAAGAAAAAGCAGAAAATCTGCTGAAAATACTTATTTTCTTTATTTTTTGCCGCCTGTTTTCACCAGTTTCTTGAAAAGTGTTCTGTTGCAAAGTCCCCCCTTTTGGGGTGAGTCATCACATATAACTGATACATTTAAACATTTATATTATTTCAGTAAACCGGGTTAAACTTTCTAAACCTTATAATATGACAATTGGTCAAAGATTCATCCTTAAATAAATGTAAGAGTTTTCCAAACTTGGTCCGCCATCAATATTACAAGACAAATATTTTGCATACACCATCTAACTACGCTTGAGAAACACTGATAAACTTCAAAATAAGTTACCATCAATTTGCTTGCAATATAGCAATAGTCAAAAGCGTATAGTGTTTTTTTGAGTGTGTGGGGTGTATTTTGGTGTATGTGTGTGATTTTGAAGCATGTCATTTGTATGTACATTTTGTCTTAAGAATGTTAAAAAAACTCATAGGAAGTTACGGTGTACTATATGTAAACATTATATTCATAAAAAATGTAGTGAACTCAC